>JAFLJL010017616.1:15554-60739 GCA_018398815.1 Conus ventricosus | reverse complement strand
GTCTGTCTCTCTTTCTCACTCATTATTGTCTTTCTATTTTAAATTTGCGCCCTCTCCCTCCCCCTTTTGCCTGTTCTTTTGTTATTCTCTCTCTTGCCTGCCTCCCTCCCTGTCTACTTGTCTGACTGTCTGCCTGCCTCCCTGCCTGTCTACCTGCCTGTCTGTCTGTGTGTCTGTCTATAGGTGTGTAGACGTTCATTTTTTTTTAAAAAACTGAACGTGGGAAAAAGTGGGAGACGAAGTCGGACCTGATGATAGGAGAAGAACATGAGGGAGGGGGTCCCGATAGGGCGGCGGGTGTTGAGAAGAGAGGAGAGAGAGAGAGAAGGAGAAAAAGAGATGAGAGAGAGAGAGATGAGAGAGAGAGAGAGAGAGGAGAGAGAGAAATGAAATGAAATGAAATGAAATGAAATTTATTCAGATGGGCCACAGCCCCTTCTGAAGGGGGATTACTTACAATACCTTACAGGTGATTACAACAACAGCAAAAAAATTAATGCATAAAAATGATGCAAAAAACATGAATGCGTGGAGTACAATCTGTTGTACAAGTGCACGAAGTACAATCTACTGACTCAGATACTAACGCCCGACTTAGCAAATTCATATAACATCGACATAACACTACATTTATTAGCTGAGCACAACAGATCGCCTCTTAAGGCTCTATACAAATATATGCAAAAATTTTCCTCACAATACTTTGATTTCTGTTCGTCTTTAAATAGATCATACGGAACTGACATGGGTTTGCAAATATTTAGTGGAATAAATTCCTGCCGTGGGATCACTGAGAGCAGGGCAGAGGAACAAAAGTGTTAGTTCGTCATCGTTTACTTTGACATAGTGGGCATATGAAACTGTCATCCTAAAATCCTTATACCTTTTACGATGTATGCAATATCTGAAACCCCAATCTGAACTTTGTCATGTAATTCTTAATATGTCTGTCAATATCAAGTGATAGATACGTTCACAATTATAAACGACTTAAATGTTCTGTACCATGAAAACCTAACACTTTCCTGAATATGTTCATGCCAGTTTTCCCATCTGTTATCAATAAGTCTTTGACGAATTACTTGCAAAAAACATTTCACATTTCTACACCCTGGTTCAGCCATACAAATCCAAAACCATTTTGAAATAGTATCTTACGAACACCTGACGCCCACGGGGATTTTACCACGTGTATCTAACCAGAATAACATTTTGTAAGCCTTCAAAGGTAACCATTATATTCATCCGTGATATCTTCACCCAGTATCTGATACACTGCACACGCGAATTTATATAAGTAGGATGACGTCCAGTATCTCCAAAAAACTAAATCATTAGGTGTTTTAACGGGGACGCCTAAAAATTTTTTGAGCATACAAATGAACTTTTTCATATGGACAGGGGGCAGACCCAAATCCCCACAATTCGCCCCATAGGGGGCAATGGGTTGCACCTGAGTATCAAATATCTTTAACAATACTTTTAAGTGAATTATTCTTAAGTACGTACAATCTTTGCAGAACGCATAGAAGAGCATTTCTTGCCCTGCTTGCAAGATCTGTACAAGCACCCACAAAACTAAGCCGTGTTGAAAAATAAATACAAGATTTTTATAACAATTAACAACAGCCTTTTGGTCCCATTAAATGACCATCTCTCTCTTGCTGCAAGGAAACCCCTTTTCGAAATACAAACGATTTTGCTTTTTTCATATTTACCTTAAGATGAAGTCTTGATGCTGCATTACACAATGTTCAACTGGGTCTGAAGGCCCCCCTGGGGTTTCTGACAACAAAGCTATTTCATCTGCCAATAGCAAAATAAATAATTCAGCTACATCTGGAGACAGGGTTGCTCCATGCCTTCCCTTCTCTATTATTTCTTGTGCCAATCGTTAAAAAATAAGGAAAACAAAACAGGGCTACAGCATCTCCTTGCTTAACACCTTTTGTACAAACTATGTAATTTGGGAAATTTCCACCACCCCTGACTTTTGCTTTCACACAATCATACATTGCTCTTAATAACAACGATGCATCTTACCTTTATCCCATTCTTTGAAGTATTGGCCAAAGCAGTTTTTAGACACTGAATCGAATGCCTTTTCGAAGTCAAAAAAGGCTACGTACAATTTGCGATTCCGAAAAACTGTTTCTGTATAATTGCCAAAAGTGTAAACATTTGATCGATAGTTGAATAACCTTTCTTAAAACCCGCTTGCCACTCACCTGTACTATTATTATGTTCAACCATTCTTGCAATCTACAGTTAAATTTTAGAACTATATAACTTACTGCTTATATCACACAGTGATATGCCCCTATAATTGTTTGGATCATTGATTTCCCACCTTTCTTAAATAAAGGCAATATAATTGATTCTGTCCAGTTACAGGAAATACCCTTTGTCAAAAAGTGAAATTAAAAAATCTGACGAAGAAATCAATTACGGGTTTCCAGCATTTTTATATAATTCTCCAACTATGCCAATCAGGGCCTGCAGCTTTTCTGTTCTTGAGTTTTCTAATTGCAAAAATTACTTTATTCTAGAGATGGGAAAAATCGAGGAAACTTGCATCGCTATTGATATCGAGAAAAGTACCTTCTTCATCAGATTCTTCTACGTCTTTTTCCCAGTATCGTTTCGAGAAGTTCTTTGAAATGCTGATACCAATCGTTTACAGAAATATTGTTACAAGTATTACTATGTCTAATGATATTTTGCGAAAATGCTTCCAAAAACTCTTGCTGATTTTTGATTGAGTCACTAAACTGCTTAATAAGTAGAAATATCTCTATCTCTTTGGTCTTTAAAAGGTTTTTATATCTCTTCGAGCTTTTACAATAAACGTCTCTGTCTTTATCGTCTAACGTCCTTCTAGATATTCTAAGGAGTTGCTTCACGTCTTTTTTGGTTCTATTGACATTCTTGATCAAACCAATCATCCTTTGAATATTATTTAATCTTATTTGTTTCCTCATGCTTTCTGCCTGTTCTTTTACACAAGCGTTAAATATATTTAAAGCAGCGTTAACATCTCATCGATCAAGTTGACAGCTTCCTCCAGCATTAATAATGCATGCCGACTATTTATTAGATTGTGGAAAATATTAGCATATTCATCTTGCCATTTATACATATCAAGAAGCTGTATGTTGCACTTAACCCTTTCTCATTTCTTACTTCAGGGAGTAAGTAATATTGAGCACTAGAGGTAGATGGTCAGACTCAATCCGTTCATTCACACGAGTTGCATGATAGATGATAACAGTAAACATGTCATAGGAAGTTATGAAATAATCATTCACACTGTTCCCCGTCTCTGAAATATATGTGAAACAACCTTGACGGTCCGTCCCACACGCAAATTTAAAAAATACATAGATCTAACGCGGTTACACATGTTTAATAACAGCTTTCCATACCTGTTCAAGTATTGTCTTCAGAAAATCTGTTAACAAGGATTCCATTGTGTAAAAATGAAAGTACATTTTTCTGTTGGAAATTCTTGACAAATGTTAGGGAAAATTTTACTATTTAGATCTCCCGCCAGAAGTACATACAATCAGGTACTCTGAGCATAACATCAGAAAGGCAATTTTCCAAATCAGTTATGCCATATCAGTATCATAGAAAGCATAGTATGGTGAATTTTCCGGAGGTACAATGTACATACAAAGAGAAAAATTCTTAGAAAAACCAAATTACACCTTTAGAAATATTGAACATAATGGTATTATTTAGGTCAGTCGGTACCTCTTGTACGAAGGGCAAAAATTCCTTTTGACAAGCATATAACTCCTCCGATCGTCTTCCATGTTTTGTAAACTGAACAGCAGGTTTAGGGGAAAACTTTAGATTACTAAAAACATTTGAATGCAGACTTTCAACGACGTTTCTACTAAACAAACTAAATCAAAGACGTTATGTATGAAACAAATGCTTAATCAGACAACTTAGAAAGCAGGCCATTCACATTCCAATGTAAAAATGATACATGTTTTCCCTTCACATCAGTCAAATTCTTGTCACAGCGGCTTTCTGCAAAATCATTCTCATTTATTCACAGCTGCATATTCCTTCTATTATCAGCCCTTACATTAACCTTTCATTCGCCAAACTTGGTTTTCGAATATCTGTACAAGAAGAAAAAACAATCGTTCCACGTGAAAGATGAATCATCTTCATCGTCTCTTAATCATGTACACAAACTTCGGAAGGGACGCTTTGATTCCATGTTTGAGATGACAAAAACTTGTTTTGTACAAACCTTCTGATGAGAAAAAACCCATACGATGATGAGATCAAATCCTCTTCATTCACACTTTCATTCCTCTTTCATTGTGTGTTCTAAGTTTTGAAGAAAGGACTCAGTTGGGTGAACCAAAACAGCACCTCCATTCCTTCTTTCATTTTTTGCTGACATCAGAAGATTGGCGTTCGTTCGTTTTAAAAGAGGTATTTGCGCTTTCCCCCAGTCCTTCATTGTTACAGGGGCTTTACAGGAAAAAAATGTGTTCAAAGAAGAAGAAAATTGTTTTCAACCCACTTTCATCATGCACACAAAAGTTAGAAGAAGGATATTCATCAATCACAAAGGAAACACACTTTCATTCATTCTTTCATTATGTGCGAGAAACAACATTCAATATGTCATCACGTACATGTTTTCCGACCACAGTAAAAACTCTGAAGTGTACGGTCTAACGAACATTGCACGCACAATTTTTTGTCGTGAAAGTGACAGTTTACAGGGAGAGTTGACCAGCTGTGTCACCCGTCACAACCCCAGCTGCACGTGTTGTGCCATCCTACCTTCCCTCTAAACGGTGATGCATATTTTTTTTTCCCTAACATTTTGAATCAGGTACAGTTTTGATGAATTACATTGTTTGGGGATTATTTTAACAGGCCGGCCCTACCCTAGATAGACATTTTCAAATTACTGTTCCCGGTCTAAGTAATACTTTTTACCCTCGATGACCAGTGATCAAAGATCATTGACACTTTTTATTTTTTTTTTGGCAACTTTCAGATGAGGAACAAGTTTTTTGCGCACTTCTCTCACGCGCTGGGAGAAAATCTTCTCCAACAAAAATTTAGTGGGCCTTTCAACTTGTGCCTGGCACCAGAATGGCTTCCCTTTTCCTTAAAAAAGTACAACGACCAATGACTGGAGAGTCCGGTTTCCCGTTCAACCTGTGGAGCCTGTCGAATTCTACATCCCTTGACAGTTCTAATGGTCGTCAATAAATCGTGTACAGGCCCTCACAGTCCTGCCTGGTTTCCTGGTCTCTCCTGGGAATGCCATAAAAAATCACATTGTTTCCTCTTAGAGCGACATTCTAATCATCAGTCTTTCGCTCAAGTTTCTGCATCTGTTCATCCAGTCTGTCATTCTTTCCCCCTTCAAGTTTTCATTATCACGCCTTTGATCGATTTACCTCCTTTTTTCAGGATAAGACCTCGTCATGCAGTCCAGCATACATCTCTTTCATGTCCCTCATGTCAGCTTTTTATGCCATCAAACTTACAGTTCAGGTCCCGCATGGAAGACATGCATCACGAAGAGTGGGCTCTGCAGCTGTCCCGGAGGAGAGGTGTGGGATGCCGGTGAACCTCCCCTGGCGCTCTTCAGTCTGGTCTGCCTCAGGTTGCTGCTTTGCTGCCAGAAGTTAGGTCCAGGGTTTAGCTTTAACGTCACCACAACGCTGTAGTAAAAGTCCGTAGTACAACAGAGAGAGGATCAACCCGACTGCGACACCCCTTTGCCACGTACGAATCCTTAATGTCCGACAGAATAAGGCGGCCTTTTTCAAATCGCCCTCGATGCATGAAAGCAAGAAAAACGGCCACAAATCCACCACATACGGGCACGAAAAGAAAGAGGCACCGCTGGCATAATGTTGATTACACACCGGACACCTCGCAAAAAACAACGGCAGACCTCACAATTTCCACTTGATTCCGGAGCTCCCGACTATTAATGTTTACTCGCTGCGTGCCGGAAGTGACCCCCCAATAGATAGCGAGAGAGAGAGAGGAGAGAGAGGAGAGGGGGGGGAGAGGGAGAGAGAGAGAGGGGGGGGGGGGAGAGAGGAGAGAGAGAGAGAGAGGGAGAGAGAGAGGGGGGGAGAGAGAAGGAGAGAGAGAGAGGGGGGGGAGAGAGAGAGAGAGAGGGGAGAGAGAGAGAGAGAGACAGACAGACAGAGAGGAGGAGAGAGAAAAAAGAGAGAGAAGAGAGAGAGGAGGAGAGAGAGAGAGGAAGAGAGAGGGGGGGGGAGTGAGAGAGAGAGAGAGAGAAGAGAGGAGAGATGGGGAGAGAGAGGGATTTGAAAAGGGGGATGAGAGAGAGAGAGAGAGAGAGAGAGCACGGCTGGGACAGAAGAGAGTCCTTGGTTGATGTAATGAATTGATCAGTGTGGGATCCTGCGCGCTAAAGCCTTTATTAACCCATGTCAAGGCGAAAGAACGTGACGCACGCTAGCTCTGTAACGGTTATACTCTCATGCCAAACGAACTGCAGTGTTGTTTGATGGAAACGCAAAGATATACAGTTTTTGCCACAACAGCCACTGGGGGAAAAAATCTACTACATGAAGAAAGCGGAGAAACCTTCTCTGGTCTAAATCGACGCCAAAAATTCATTTCTTCCCTGAACTTGAACCTGGTGAGCTTAAAAAGAGCATCCGGAAATCTTTATAAAAAAAAAAAGAAGAAAAAAAAGAACAAACAAAAGTATGCGACCAAAGCAAACAACAACAACAAAATCTCCCCAACATACCTGGTTTCCTGTCTCAATGTCTCTGTCTCTCTCTCTGTGTCTCTGTCTCTCTCTGTCTGTCTGTCTCTCTCTCCCTCTCTGTGTGTGTGTGTGTGTGTGTGTGTGTGTGTGTGTGTGTGTGGTGTGTGGGGTGTGTGTGTGTGTGTGTGTGTGTGGTGTGTGTGTGTGTGTGTGTGTGAGCGAGAGAGACAGAGAGAGAGAGAGAGAGAGAGAGAGTGACAGCGAGAGAGAGAGAGAGAGACAGAGAGAGAGAGTGACACAGAGAGAGAGAGACAGAGAGAGAGAGAGTGACAGAGAGAGAGAGAGAGAGAGAGAGAGAGAGAGAGAGTGACAGAGAGAGAGAGAGAGAGAGAGAGAGAGAGAGTGACAGCGAGAGAGAGAGAGAGAGAGAGTGACACAGAGAGGAGAGACAGAGAGAGAGAGTGAAGAGAGAGAGAGAGAGAGAGAGAGAGAGAGAGGAGAGAGAGAGAGAAAGAGAGAGAGAGAGAGAGAGAGAGAGAGAGGGCCGACGGAATCATGGATGCCTTCGAGCGAGTCTGTCGCGCTGTTCGTATCAGCCGCCATTGTTTCAGCCTCCGCGAGAGCTTGTGGCCCCCTAGCAACTCTATGACAATGAGGCCCGCGCGAGCCGCGAGCCGGTGAGGTCTATTGTCTGACCCCCTGATCTAACCATTTTTGACCCTAGCTGTGCTTCGTACCTAGCGTAGTACTTCTCAACATCTGATGTAGACAATTGTTGGATCTGTTCAATACTTAGTTCAACGCCTAAATACTGTTTAGTTTTTCTGCACGCAGCCAGAGAATATAATCTTTCTTTTTGGCAGTTGTCTACGGGGTAGTCTGCCTGCTCCTCACACTTTAATAGTTCTTCACAATCCATTTTAAAACAATAAAAAATAATATAATATTTTTAAAAAACATGAGTTTAAAGTTGGTTAATTATGCTGTGCCTATCGTTGGTGTTATAGTTTATTCAACTCTTGCAAAATGTTTGTTAGGGATAAAACCGCCCAACATGGGAAAGATAGAAGATTCGCCAAAACTAGTTGCAACTTTATTTTTAGCTTTAACAACAAAAGATTATATGATTAAAAAGCACATAGACAGCCTTTCGTATTATGATTATTTTAATTATTTTTTTAGTTAATAGAAAGATGAGTGAAAAAAAGATTATTAATACGATTTACCACTCTGCCGTGATTAGCGGCCTTAGTATAGGCTATAGTGTGTTAGCAAAAAACGTTTAAAATGAAGCCAGCTGACTAGGAAGGTTAGACATGAGGATGTTGTTAAGGGTTTTATAGTTGTAATTACTGCAGGGATTGCGTCAAAAGACTTTCTTGTTACACGGGGGATTATCCCAGAAAATATTAGTTCATAGAAAGATTAATTCATAAGAAAATAATTTATAAAAAGATGGCAGGAGTAGTTATGATGGTAGGAGGAGCTATTGTTAATGCCTTGGCCTTCTCTGGAAGCAATTATATTTTAGTAAATAGCGGTCTGAAAAGAAAAAACGTCATAACAAGGCAATTGAAGATTTAGCTAAGGCAAGAGACGCTTACGAGAAAAGGAGGATTGCTCACTTAGACTTTATTAATAAAAAGTTAAGGGAACAGGGCCATGCAGAGCACACATTTACAGACGTGTGATGAGGCAATGAATGAGTATTACTTAGTGACAGGAAAGAAGTTTCTAACATCGCCACCGCCAGAACTGTCTGACTTTTATAAACCCATCAGAAAAACAGAAAATAGCAGAAATTGGTTTTATTGTGGGTGCTATGGGGGCAATCTATCTTGTTGCTCACTTTCTTGTGTAAAAATAAAATGCATTTAAATATGAACAAAATATATTATTCTCCTAAAGGGTATTGGAAAGGAAAGACTGCTATTGAAAAACTAAGTAAAGCTGCTAGAGTGTCTGAATCAATGCGAAAGACTGGCTTTCAAAACAGGGAATTTGGCAAATATATCTGCCCGCTCCCCAAAAGAATAATAAGGCCTAGATTTGTTAACTCAGTTCCTAATGACACCCACCAGATGGACTTGCTGTATCTTCCACATGATAAAGTTAGAAGAAAAAAGTTTAAGTATGCTCTGACAGTTGTTGACATTGGCTTCAAGATACAAAGACGCTGAACCTTTAACGGATAAAAGCTCAACCGCTGTGGCTGTGGCTTTACAACAAATATACAATGCGAGGCCCATAAAGTATCCTAGTTGATCCAGGTTGATGATGGAAAAGAGTTTTAAAAGGGTTCTGTAAGACCAGCTGTTTTTAAAACATCATGTTACAGTAAGAGAGGATCCCAGGCAACCATGCGATCACAGATCCTTAAGTAGAAAACGTAATAAGGAATCTAGCTGAACGCCTGTTTACCTAACACTATCAACAAGAAATAATGACAAACGCCTAACCGCCTAATGGGTTAGGAGGATGTCCAGCATCCTTACGCCCCAAGAACAATGAAGAACTTTTAAAGCAACAGGTCTATAAGCCAGATAAAAAACAGCAATAAATTTTAAAAATTAGCAATACTGAAGATGTTCGAGTGGACTTCAAGAAACTCCTTGCCGTTTGGACTAAAGTAAGATACTTGTATGCTCCCTGGAGAGGCGAAGCGAAGTTAGAATTAGAGCCGACAGATCCTATATAGCGAAGATTTATGAACGTTGAGAGAATTATGAAAGCCAGACCACCCGTATAATATTTAAGAGAAATCCCTCTTCTTCAACAAATCCTGCCCCTAAAGATCGTTGTTCGTGTAGAGCTGCAAGTTGTCCCGCCAAAAACTACAGAAGGCTAAACAAAAAATAGTATTTTATTTTTGCTAAACCATTAGATTGTTTATGTCTCTGGAGAGAATGTCCAAAATATCTTTGTTCACGATCACCAAATCTTATCTATGCACGAAGCCCCCGTTTTAAAGTGCAGATTGGCTCAATAATGTCTGTATTTTTTTAATTTTTTGTTTTGGAGGTGTTTAATTTTTTTTGTACAACAGGTGTTAATTTTGGCCAAAAGTTAACATGAGAAGGACGTGAACTGTAGAGTTGAAAGGGGGGTTTTCGTAAAATAAGATTGTAGCTTGAACGAAGATATTTTACATTCTCACATCTTGTGTGGTGCATCATCCCATGCGAAAGGAATAGGTCTTTCCAGTGTGAGTTCGTTACTGACGGATAATATCACGCAAGAAAACCATGGGACCCCCCCATGACCTGGCCGCAAAGGTCTTTGTCTGTCTGGCCAAAAGACGTGTAAACCATGAGGACCTGGAATGAAGTCGGCTTTCCACTCAAATTTTCCTTGTCAGAATGCTATTTGAAATCCGCGTGAGAACTACGAAAAGTGGACGAATCCCCCTTGCGGGCAACACCTTAATCCAGATAGCAATACAGTATGTCTAATGATACCCTCCATCAGACCATTTTCGTCAACTAGCGTCTAAATCGAACTGTTCTTTCTTTTAGAAAAGATGGCCAAATCTTTGCTGACGCTCTGAAAACGTTGCTCTTGAAGTACAATATCTCGCGAGTGATTCGAAAACTTATTCGTCTTTGTTAGCTCTATCAACTGTCAAAACAAGTGACTCATTTCTATATCAAGCAAGCAACAACCTACAACACAAGACGGAAAAGATTCTCCATTTGTCCAGGACGAACTGATCGGAAACTCGCTCAACAAAAAACGTTTCAGCTGAACCCTGAAACTTCTTAAAGAGTCTCTTCATTTAATTGGTCCCAAGGTCAACCCTTCTTTTGCCGCGAGTGTGTGTGTATAGGCCAAAGCCATCCCTTAAACAGCGCCGTGATCAAACAATGTCCGCTTCTCCTTGCCAACCACGAGATGATAGCGTTGAGTTCTCGAACCGAACAAAAAAAAAACAAACCTGTGCCAATTGTCGTCAGTTTTATTCTACGAACGGTGGTCAACTTCAGAATATATGTTGACGAGTTCTGATGAAATGGGTGAATGTCACTCTCGTTGGAAAGTCCGACCGTGGAGGTGAGTGGAGATTCTCGCGATGCCTTGTACTTTTTTAAATTTTTGAGCATCAGACTTCCTAATTTCAAGAGTCGTCAATTTCAAATTGCCGATCCTTCCTACTCTCTCTGTTCTGTGGTTTTCTTTTTTTCCTCAAACTCTAATCATTTTTAATATTTTCTATCTTTTCCATCTCTTTCTGTAGTTTTTTTTCCATATCAAACTCTAATTCTTTTAGATTTTTCTTGTCTGTCCTTTATCTTTCTTTCTTCTTCTAGTTTTATTCTGTTTTTTTCCTCTCTCTCTCATTCTCTCTCTTCCTCTCTGTCTGCCCTGTCCCCTACATTGTTTGGATCATAATTTTGCCTACATTATCAACCGTTCAAAGCCTAAACGCCTCGGCCTGATCAAACATAATTCATCAAAACTTTCCATCATGATAGTTTACCTTTGTAACAACAAACTAAACAAATGACATAAATATGACTAAATAAGCGATAGCGGAGTGACTAGTTATGACGTTTCCAAAAACAAACTTTGTTTACATATTGCTGAGCAAATATAGAACTAAATGCCAGGTATAAACAGGAATAGTAAATAAAGGCTTTACAAAAGATAAACACTAATGAAAAGATAGCAATTGTGATCTTTCCAAAAAGAGATTACTCGACTGCAATATCTTTCTTTGAAGGGGAATAAGTACTCTAAAAAGAAAAATAAAATCCAAAGAACTAATAGCTCTTTTTTTTTATCCCATGAAAAGAAAACATACAAAATATAAAGTTTTCTACTCCCAGAAAATAAATTATTTATAATGATTAGTCTTAAACTGATCATTATGAGTGTAGTTGTTATCTAGTTAGATTCTTTTACTTAGTTTCTTGAGGTAAAACACAAATCTATTAGATGAAAGAACACTAAAACTCCAAATTGAAGATACGCACCAAACAATAATTGAAAATGAGAGTATAGCTCAAACAAATGAAACAAAGAACAATTAAAAAAAAAGAGGGGGAAGAACTGAGTACACTAACGTAAATTCCTACCTAGAAAGGTGACATTAAAGTGAAAAAAGAAGCTAATAGAGGCGCCTATAGAAGAGAAAGTTTGGAGATTTTTGTAAAGGGTGAAAAAGGAAATGAAAGAATAGACCGATGTCCGATAGATAGTGAAATCAGAAAAGCGAAAGATGCCCCTCAGACAGCACCCTAATGCAAAGGTCTCCCGTAAAGCTGGAGACGTGTTGTGCACAGAATTCAAATTAAAAAATACACAACAATATACAACAAACACAATACAATAAACCAATTAATCGAATTAAATAGTACAGACAGAAAAAAACAACCACAGAAAAACAACACCAAAAGAAAATCAATGAAATGACTTATTATATTGACAGAGCAGTAAAGTCAACTTTCCACCACCTTACACTAGTTTTGAGAGACGCAGTGTGGGTGAAGTCGAACCCACACCTTCAGGGGGGTAACTAGTGGAAAAGACCCAAATGAAATCGATAGAAAAAAGGAAGGAAATAAGATATTAATGAGAGAGTGAGGGACTATTTGACATTTTCTTCCCCAAACGTCCATGCCCTTCTGCCCCGGCCGCGGCCCGCCCCCCCATCCCCTACCCGTCCCCCACACCCCCCACCCACCACCATTTTCCTCTTCCCCGCCCCCCCCCACCCCAACCCCCTGCTAAATCAGAGCGTGGAGAAAGTTTTGGGCTTATCAGTCCTGGGAAGTTGACAACAATTCTAATCTAGGGGGAATGACTAGCAACTCCTCAACGCCCTGCCCCTTGGCTGCTTAGTACGAGTAAGAGAAGGTTGAGGCTATCAATGAGTGTGTGTGTGTGTGTGTGTGATTGGTGAGTGTATTGGTGTGTGTGTGTTGTGTGGTGTGTGTGTGTGTGTGTGTGTGTGTGTGTTGTGTGTGAGTGTGTTGTGTGTGTGTGTGTTTGTGTGTGTGTGTGAGTGCTGTCGAGCGTGCGTGCGCTTCGTGCGTGCTTGAGCGTGCGTGCGTGCTAGCGAGCGAGCGTGCGTTGTCGTGCATCGTGGTGTTGTGTGTGCGTGTCGCCGTGCGAGCGTGTAAGTGTATGTGTGAGTGTGTGTACACGCACACATGCTGTGTCTGTATGTGCACATGTAGGCACGCGTGTGAGTGTGTGTGTGTGTGTGTTGTTGTGTGGTGTGTTTGTGTGTGTGGTGAGTCTGCATAGCATGCGGCGCCTGTGTGGTATGTGAAAGAGATGAGTGGTGTGTGTGTTGTGTTGTGAGAGAGAGAGAGTATGGGAGAGAAAGAGGGATGGATGGATGATGATGAGGATGATGATGAAGCTGATGATGAGATGATGATGAGTGATATCTTTATTTCCATGTAACTACATAAGCAAACACATGCATTTTTCATCTACCCTTGCCCCGTTTAAGGGACTAAGTCTATGACAAGAGACAAATAACTTTACAAATACTTTTGCACAAACACACATATCTTCACAACATTAAAAAGTTACATGCCATTAACATTTAAGGCAAGTGGATGACTTTATAAGGTAAAAAATGAAACTATTGAGAAACATACAAACAGAAGAAAGAAATTGATGACAAATAAGAAAAGAATCAGCACACACAAAATTGGAATTAAGCGATCCTCATATCGAGAATATGGGAGAGTTGAGAGAGAGAGAGAGTGGGTGGAGAGAGGAGAGAGTGAGAGAGAGAGAGAGAGATGAGAGATACCATTCATTTTCTGGTAAAAAATTAACATACAACAAACATGCTAAGGATATAATAAGACAACACATGGTGACCAAAAAATATCAACATTTTTTACTTTCTTACATTTATATAGACGTGGTTATAAGCAAAACAGAACGAACAGTGCTGAATCAGATTACACAGTAAGCAGCAACGATTCCTAGCATTCAATAATCATAAACATCTTATTTTTCATGATGAGCTGATGATTGATGTGTGTGTGGAGTGATGTGAGTGTGAGGTTGTTGAGGTTGTGCGTGAGTGTGTGTGTGTGGTGTTTTGTGTGTGTGTTTGGATGTGTCCACGCTCGTTCAAGGTGAGTCTGTGTTTGGATGATGTGTGTGTGGGGAGTTGTGTGGTATTGTGTAGGGTGTGTGTGTGTAGTTGTGAGATGTTGTGTGTGTATGGTTGAAGTATGAGTAGTTAGTTTTAGAGTGAGAGAGAGCGAGAGAGAGAGAGGAGAGAGAGAGAGGAGTATAATTGGTGTTGGTTAAGAAAGGAGAAGTAGAGAGATGCCATTTATATATAATATCTTACCCATCACATCTTTTTTTTTTTTGTTTACTATCTGGACCATGGTCATAATCTTTATTTCACCCAAAACTATGATTAATTTAATACTTAATTGTGACAATCCATCGAAAAAAGCGCATTGCTCTGTTAATTAGACTAAGTTTTGATTAAGTGAGTAGAAGGAGAAGTACAAGGTTTTAGCACAGTTTACTTGAGAGTAAGTAGAATAGTTAGGGGGAAGAGAGAGAGAGAGAGAGGGAGAGTGGAGAGAGAGTGGAGGTTGGAATAGGTAAGAGAGGGCTCGCTAATTGTTCTTGTATCATACGATCGAATTAAACCATACCCATTATCTAGACCCAATATTCCCCAAAGCATCAATAAACCCAACGTTTAGTATGATAGAATTTAGATAAAAAGAGCAATACATCCAACTCCTTTTTTAATGCAACATACATTTCCGACACACATTTAATTATCATCAAATTAGTGTTCTTAATGTCAGTTAACCCAGTGCTCGCAAGAATAATCAAAGTACTAATGATATCAATACATTTAGATGACAAAAGTCACCAAAAGAACCAGGACCCACCGCAGTTAATCATGCAAGATATAATCATACATATGTCATTAGGGGGGATAAAAAGCGATAGAAACACATATCTCTCAATTATAAATCATTATCTGGTTTTAATAAAACAACAGTGGAATATAGCACGGCGTATCAGTATTTTTTAATCCATATCCCTCATTTATATCATTATCAGGTTTTCAAAAACATCATGGAAAGGAAATCTGGCGATCAGTTTACCATATTCTTTCATATTATCATTTAATCGGTTTTGTAAAAACCATCAGTGAAATGGATACGGCGTATCAGTTTACCGATATATTGTCACATTTATCATTAAGCGTGGTTTTTTGAAAAAACATCAGTGGAAAGGGAAACGGCGTATTAGTTTTACCATATTGTTTCTCATTTTTTATCATATATCAGGTTTTAAAAACAACATTGTGAAAGAACGGGAGCGAATCTTTAGTTTACTCATATTGTTCTTCATTTATGCATTTATCATGGTTTTAAAAACTACATTGCAAGGTAAACGGTCGTAACTAGTTAAACCAATATTACTGCTATTTTATCATTAGTCAGGTATGTAAAAACGCCAAGTGATGGAAAGGAAACGTCTTATCAGTTTGACCATTATGTCTCATTATCTATTATCTGGTTTTAAAAAACCTCTATGGATAGGAAACGGCAATCAGATTTGTCCCATAAGTCTCATTAAACATTGATCTGGTATAAAAAACCTCAGTGTTAAAGGAAACTGCGTATCAGGTATATACCATTATCTCTCATATTATCATTATCTGGTTTTAAAAACATCATGGAAAGGAAACGGCAGTATCAGTTTATCTCATAACTCATCAGTTTATACAATTATCTGGAGTATTTATAAAAGCCTCAGTGGAAAGGCAAACGCGTATCAGTTTACCATATCTTCACATTTATCATTATCTGTTTTAAAAACATCAGATGGAAAGGAGGACACTGGCTTATCAGATTTACCAAATGTCCATTTTTTAGGGGAGGACATATCTGTTTTAAAACAACATCTAGTGAGCAATAGAAAGGGGGGCGGCGTATCAGTTTACCTACCATATTCTCTTCATATGTATCAATAACATGTTTTAAAAACATCCTGGAAAGGAAACGGTCGTATTCAGTTTACCATCGATCTTCTACATTTAAATCATTATCTGGTTTATAAACCTCAGTGGAAGGAGAAACAGCGTATCAGTATATCCATAACTCTCATTTATCATTATCTGGTTATTATACATCAGTGAAAGGAACTGCGTATCAATTAGGCCAGTAACTCTCATTTATCTTAATCTGGTTTTAAAAACATGCCAGTGGAAAGAACGTGGCGGTCTACATTTTACCATATGTCTCAATTATCATTATCTGGTTTTAAAAACGATTCGGTGGAAAAGGAAACGAGCGTACAATTAGCCATAGTCTCATTTAACATAATCTGGTTTTTTAAAAACATCATTGGGAAAGGAAACTGCCGTATCAGTTTACCATATGTTCCTCATTTTGTCAGTTTATCTGGGTTATTACATAACATCTAGTGGAAAGGAAACGGCGTTATCAGTTAACCAAATGCTTCTCATTTATCATTATCTGGTTTAAATAAACATCATTGGAAAGGAAGACGGCGATATCAGTGTTAACTCGATAACTATCATTATCATTTATCTGGTTTTTAAAAACGTCATTGGGAAAGTAAATCAGGCGTATGCAGTTTACCATAGTCTCTCATTTATCATTATCAGTTTTTATAAACATCAGATAGAAAGGAAACGCGTATCAGTTTCTCGCAAAAGTCTCTTTTATCAATATACTTTGTGTATTAATTAAAACATCAGTGGATAAGTGAAACGGCGTATACAGTTTACACATTATGTCTCATGTTATCAAAGTTATCTCTATGATTTAAAACACTAAATCATTCAGATGAAGACGGAACGGCGTATCAGTTTACCAAAATGTCTCATTTATCATTAATCTAGTTTTAAAAACATCAGTGAAGAGGAAAACGGCTAGTCAAAGTTTTTTTACCTATAATCTCATCATTAAATTCATTATCTGGTTTTAAAAAACATCAGTGGAAAGGAAACGGTCGTATCATTTAAGGGGGCAGAATATGAGGAGAGACAAAGGTAACAGAAACTTAAGTCAAAAAAAGCAAAGAACCAACAACTTCAAAATGGAAAATAAGTGTGGAAAAAAAAAAAGCCACACACACTGAAAACACTATAGTCACGTACCGCACTTGTAACTGCGCGCATGCAATGCACAAGATACTCCATCTGCTCTCATAATACAGCCGATAAATTAGCAGAAGTTTGTCTCCTTCAGGATAGGTCTTATTGAACCGTATACTCATATCAGTAGCGCCGCCCCCGTCTATTGAAGATTATCCTAAGTCTTATATATAAATATACGAAGTTTAAAATTTCCACTTACAGTGTCTCACATAGTAATCATCACTGCCGGCGACAGGGTGAAAAGTTACAACACACAACATCACTACACACACACACACATCACTCAACAACGTGTAGTATGAGAAGAAAAGCATAATACAAAAATGAAATAATATGTCAATTGTCAAGTATGGTGGGGTCACTCATTGAGTTTTAGTTGAGGTCACGAAGAATGGCCAATACCAACGGAAGATGAGGAAGTTAGACAGGTTCGCTGGAAGGTAACAGAAAGGGTGGATAGAGCAGGAGTCCATGGGTCGCGGAAGGGACGATATCTGTGTTAACCAGTAGGCGGGGGAAAATGCACCTCGATGCGGCGCAACAATGCGGAACTTGTCCATTCTTTGGTTGGCTGGGCGACGTTAGACTTGAGCCGGGGGGGCGGGGGGGGGGGGGGCTGTTTGTCACTGCCCGTACACACCTCTGGCCGGCGGGTCTTGGAGGGGCTTGCTGTAGGGGGAGGGGGGTGCATAGTGACAGAGTGCGGTGTCATAGTATTGGTGTGTATTTGGGGCAGCAGAGCGAGAGGCTTGTTGAACATTCTTGTGGTCACTCTGTGTACGCACAGGAGCTGGATGGTCTTAAGGGCTTCCTGGAGGGGGGAGGGGGAGACAAATGAGAAGTGCGTAAACGGGACGGAAGGTTTGGGAATTCTGAGAGGTGGATGGGGGAGGGAGGAGAGGGATCTGGGACGTCGTGCGCTGTTGGTAACACTGAGACGTGTGGCGTGTAGGGTGGGTAGGAGGGCCTTGTCTTGGGGGGGAAGAGGTTTTGTGTCACACGTTCCACTCCCTTCCTGCTGGGTTGTGTAAGTTGTGGTACAACCCAGTCCGGGGCACGCGCTGGGTGGTGAAGGTGGCACAATGGCTGATGAATTTAACCCCCATGCTGAACAGGCCTCCTGAAGGTGTCGTTGCTGGGGCGGATGATGGTGTTCAGAGGGTGCCGCCCTCTTGCCGGATAATTGCAGAGGCCTGAAGTTGGGCTTTGGGAAGACTCGGTGGCACTGCACAATGAGCTCTCGCCACTGTGCGTTGATATTGCACCAGCTGGCTGTGATGCTAAGAGCTCGCTGCAGTCACCAGCCCCCACATGGAAGGTAGCCTGCATCACGGTGTGGGTGGGTGTCTGCTTTGTAAGCCACTCGAGTCAGACTGGGGACCGTAGATCGTTGCACACTCCAACTGAGCGCTGGCCCTAGGATGTTAATACCTCTTAGGGTGCAGTCACTCAGCAGTATTGTAGAGGTCTGTCTATCAATGGAAACCTTTTGAAGAGGGTGGGGAGGGACACATTGGGGAGATAATTTTCAGGGAGAGGCGTCCTCTCACAAACGGAAGTGGTTGGATATGTGAGTTAGAGGATTTCTCACATTGTGGGGGTGGGTTGTCCTGTACTTTGTCACTGGAGTTGTGTTGGTAGGGCTGAAGGGGGGGGGTGGGGGGTGTCATCCTGTATACAGTGTGCAGTGAGAGAGTTGGGTGTGGTTTTGTGTCTGGGAGATGGAGAGGTTGCTTTTGTTGGTGGCTGAGGTTTTGAATGTGAATTTACCATTTAGATTTTTTATGGTTGTTATGGTTTTGCGAGAGGATGACTTTCCTTGTCAGATGAAGACATGTAAGCAAGTGTGTATATAGAGCGTCGAGTTCCTATTTTGAAGGTCTGTCTGGTTTCCTGTAGTGATCTGAGGGCAGAATTTCGTCCACGCAGCGGACTGAGGAATCCTAAGGAATTCTTCCTTAGCACACAGTCGTCAAGACAACAGCTACCATCTGTGGACTGTTGTCATCAGTGTTTGGTGTCAGTCCATTCACTGAGCCGTCACCATTGTCTGTGTCGTTTGACGTTGTCATTGTGGTTTTGTGTCAGTTGTCGCACAGGTTTTGCTCAATGGCCATTTGCCTCTAGTTCTTGTCCAAAGTCAGCTGCTGTGCTTGTTCCGCTTCCCTAGTGTCAGTCTCTTGTGTTGAATGTGCTGTCTTTCAGAATGATTGTCAGTGTTATCTGCTAGGGTTACAACCTTTTCGTTTGTCCGTGCTAGTGAAAGGGTTGTAATGTTTTGTAATGTCTACTGCTGATGTCATGTCAAGAAAGGGACAAGGGATGGAGCTGATGTCGGTTCTGGCCCAAGGATGGATGGTGATCCAGGGCAATGACTAAACGGTTCATGGGGGGAAGGTAGACAAAGGTGGTCGTGGTGTGTGGATGGACAGGGGAACACAACACAGGCCTTGGAAGAATTGCAGGGCGTGAGACGGTGGAGAACAATCTTGCTACTCTGAAGGGGGCTCTTCACATTTTAAGCTCTACTGGTGCTGTGTAGGAGCGGTGAGAGCTGCACCAGCGGTCTTCTGCCGGAGTTCGCTACACACTGTATCGACAGTGAGAGGTGCGGAGACTGATCTACACTACTGTACGACCGGGAGTAGTGTCCGGAGAACTGATCAACCCACTGTAGCGACAGGGAGTGGTGCGGAGACTAATCTACACACTGTAGCGACAGGAGTGCTTGCGGAGACTGATCTACACACTGTAGCGACAGGGAGTGCTGCGGAGAACAGATCGGCCGTGTTTGATGCTGGCAACCCCCGCGGTCAGCGTGTGTACAATGGCACGCAGTATTCTGAACTCCTCATTGGACCCAGTCTTGGCAGGCCCGGCCCTGAACAAGATTTTGTTGGTTGTGTAATAAATGTGGATCTTGAGAAGTTTTTTTGTTGGGTGATCCTGAGTCGGATTTAAGTGTTGACTGGAATAGGCTGTGGTAGTCTAAGTGCATTAGATGGTTAACTAATGTTGAGAATTTTTGTGTCTGATGCGTGTCAGTCCATGACTGTTTGATGCGTTGGTTTGTAAGCACCAACGTATCTATGAATCAATGTGATATCTCCATTGTGGCCTTGAGTGTGAAAGTGTGGTCAAATGATTTCTGTATGGGTCCATAGTGTGAGTGATCGCTTGAGAAAAATGTTTTCCCCGAGCGTCGCTCCTTGTCTGGGTCAGGAAACACGTGGATGGCACCCCATGATTGCACTTACCCAGTTGCGCGGCAGTTGGCTGAAGGGGAAACTAGGGCATGATGGCGGCTTGCTTCACATCCTCGCAACACGTGGGTACACAATACACAATCCACGTGAATCATTGAATGCACACACCATCACATCACACACTGACTTGAAGAAGTTAAGAAATGCAAGTATACTGTCACCATACCGTTCATATTTACCTTGTTTTGCCACCATTAACTTTCAAACTTTGGTTGTAAACCACTGGATCTGTCAAAACACTCCGCACTCGTCAGAAACCGGAAGAGAGAGAGAGAGAGAGAGAGAGAGAGAGAGTAGAGATGAGAGAGAGAGAGAGAGAGAGAGAGAGAGAGAGAAAGAGAGAGAGAGAGAGAGAGAGAGAGAGACAGACCAGACAGACAGACAGACAGACGAAACAGACAGACAGACCAGACAGAACAAACAGACAGAGACATAGACAGAGACAGAAAGACAGAGAGAGACAGAACTGGAGAGAAACAATGAATAATAAAACGAAACCACTCAAGAAAGATCATGTAAAGAGAGAGAAGAGAGAGAGAGAGAGAGAGAGAGAGACAGAACAGACAGACAGACAGACAGATAATCAGACATACAGAGTACTCACGTCACAAACACAACAACACACACAACAACGACAACGACGACGACTACGACCGACGACGATGGCGACAACAATAACAACAACAACAACAAAAGAAGCGATAAAAAAAAAGCCCTGTCGAACCATAAAAATTCTCGACGACGAAACGACGACACGACAACAACAACAACAGCCACAACAACAAAACAAAGAAGCGATAAAAAGAAAAAGCTTCGACCATAAAAATTCCGAAAGTAAAACCACCAGTGGTAAAGGACTCCTTTCCGACCCTTGTGACTCCGACGTTTTTCCCAACAGGTAAAGGGGAACAACTTGGAGACGACGGTTCAGAGGCAATCCATGTCAACTCTGTCATAAAACAAAAGTATTTGCAGATTAAAAAAATCGTCAACTTTTACTGTCATTTTGTTGTTGCTTAATTTAAAACTGTTTTCTTGAATTGTCATATTGCTCTTGTTGCCTTTGTTGATTATAATGTGTGTGGGTTTTAGTTCTTGTTGTTGTTGTTATTATTCATTTAATTTTTTCGTTATTCCACTGGAATTTTATTGTTGTTTTGGTCTGCCTTTTTGTTTTGTTGTTGTTGTTATTTTGTTTGACACTGTTTTTGTTTGATTGATGTGTGATGTTTTCTTTGCATTACTGTTGTGTTTCTGAGCTGAATTGTTTCATCGTTGCATATGTTGTTTAATAGTATTGTTATGTTTGATTTGTCGAGGCATTGCTACATTTAGTTGTTAGTGTGATTTGTGGGGGTCGAAAGGCATTTGCTACGTTATAGTTTGTTAGTGTTTTGATTTGTCAAGGCATTTGCTACGTTTAGTTGTTAGTGTTTGATTTGTCAAGGCATTTGCTAACGTTTTGTTGTTAGTGTTGATTTGTCAAAGGCATTTGACTACGTTTAGTTGTTTAGTGTTGATTTGTCAAGCATTTGCTACGTTAGTTGTTAGTATTTGATTTTGTCAAGCATTTGCTACTTTAGTGTTATTGTTGATTTGTCAAGGCATTTGCTACGTTGAGTTGTTAGTGTTATTTTGTCAAGGGCATTAGCTACCTTTGGTTGATATTGTTGATTGTCAAGGCATTTGCTACTTAAGTTGTTATGTGATTTGTCACGGCAGTTGCTACGTTTTTTAGTTGTTAAGTGTTATTTGTCAAGGCAATTGCTACGTTTAGTTGTTAGTGTTGATTTGTCAGGCATTTTGCTACTTTAGTTGTTAGTGTATATTTGAAATTTGTCAAGGCATTTGCTACGTTAGTTGAAGTGTTGATTTGTCAAGGCATTTGCTACGTAAGTTGTAATGATGATTTTGTCAAGGCATTGCTACGTATAGTTTGCGTTAGTGTTGATTTGTCGAGGCATTTGCTACGTTTAGTTAGTTAGAGGGGGGTGTTGATTTGTCCGAGGCTTTGCTATGGGGGGGGGGGGGGGGGGGGGGGGAGTTTTAGTTGTTAGTGTTGATTTGTCGAGTATTTTGCTACGTTGAGTTGTTAGTGTTGATTTGTCCGAGGCATTTGTTACGTTAGGTGTTAGTGTTGATGTTGTCGAGGCATTTGCCTACGTTTATTGTAGTGTTGATTTGTCATAGGCATTTGCTACGTTTAGTTGTTAGTGGTGATTTGTCCACGGCCCATTTGCTACGTTAGTTGTTAGTGTTGATTTGTTCAAGGCATTTGCTAACTTTAGTTGTTATGTTGATTTGTCAAGGCATTTGCTACGTTTAGATGTTAGTGTTGATTTGTCAAGGCATTTGCCTACGTTTAGTTGTTAGTGTTGATTTGTCCAAGGCATTTGCTACGTTTAGTTGTTAGTGGGTTTGATTTGTCCAAGGCATTTGCTAGGTTTAGAATGTTAAGTGTTGATTTGTCAGGCATTTGCTAACGTTTAGTGTTAGTGATGAATTTTCAAGGCATTTGCTAGGGTGAGGGGGGGGGAGGGTGATTTGTCAAGGCATTTGCTACGTTTAGTTGTTAAGTTGATTTGTCAAGGCAATTTGCTACGTTTAGTGTTGTTAGTGTTTATTTGTCAGCATTTGCACGTTTAGTTGTGTAGTGTTGATTTGTCAAAGGCATTTGCTACGTTTAGTTGTTAGTGTTGATTTTTTCGAGGCATTTGCTACGTCTAGTTTGTTAGTGTTATTTGTCGAGCATTTGCTACTTAGTTGTTAAGTGTTTATTTGTCGAGGCATTTGCTACGTTTACTTGCTAGTGTTGATTTGTCGAGGCATTTCTACGTTTAGTTGTTAGTGTTTGATTTGTCCAAGGCATGTGCTACGTTATTTGTAGTGTTGATATGTCAAAGGCATTTGCCTACGTTTAGGTTGTTAGAGTATGATTTATCAGCATTTGCTACGTTTAGTGTTAATGTTTGATTTACCAAGGCATTTGCACGTTTATTGTTAAGTGTTGATTTGTCAAGGCATTTGCTAAACGTTTAGTTTTAGTGTTGAGATTTGTCAAGGGCTTTGCTAACGTTTAGTTGTTAGTGATGAGTTGTCAAGTGCATTTGCTACGATTTAGTTGTTTAGTGTTGATTTGTCAAGGCATGTGCTACGTTAGTTGTTAGTGTTTGATTTTCAAGGCATTTGCTACGTTTTAGTTGTTAGTGTTGATTTGTCAAGCATTTGCTACGTTTAGTTGTTAGTGTTGATTTGTCGAGGCATTTGCTAACGTTTACTTGTTAGTGTTGAATTTGGTCGAGGCATTTGCTACGTTTAGTTGTTAATGTTGATTTGTCAAGGGCAATTGCTACTTTAGTTGTTAGTGTTGATTTGTCGGAGGGCATTTGCTCGTTAGTTGTTATTGTTATTTGTCAAGGCATTGCTTACGTTTAGTTGTTATAGGATGATTTGTCGATGCATTTGCTACTTAGTTGTTATTGTTGATTTGTCAAGGCATTTGCTACGTTAATTGTTTATTGTTTGATTTGTCAAGGCATTTGCTTACGTTTAGTGTTATGATTGATTTGTCGACACAGGTCATTTGCTACGTTTAGTTGTTAGTGTTGATTTGCCAAGGCATTTGCTACGTTTAGTGTTATGGTTGATTTGCCAAGGCATTCCTACGTTTAGTTGTTAGTGTTGATTATGTCAAGGCATTTGCTCTAACGTTTAGTTGCTAAGTGTTGATATGTTACAATGCTTTGCTACGTCTATTTGTTATGTGTTGATTTGTCAAGGCATTTGCTACGTTTAGTTGTTTATGTTGATTTGTCCAGGCATTTGCTACGTTTTTAGTTGTTAGTGTTTGATTTGTCAAGCCATTTGCAACTATAGTGTAGTGTTGAATTGTCGAGGTATTTGCCTTCTTTAGTTGCATTGCTTGTTACTGTTTGTTTTGTTGCACTGCTTTTAGTGCTTGTCACAGTGTTGTCATTTTTGTTTTGTTTGTGTGTTGTTGTTGTTGTTTTTTTGTTGCCTTCAGACAGTACATGAACACTAAGATCAAGGTCCGCCGCATAAATGAATTGTTTGTTTGCGGGATTACGCCCCCTCTCTCTCTCTCTCTCTTCTCCTTCTCCTCTCCTCCTCTCTCTCTCTCTCTCTCTCGTCTTCATCTCTCTCTCACTCTCTTCCTCTCTCACTCTCTCCTCCTCTCTCTCTCTCTCTCTTTGACTGATGATTGTTTGTTTTAGCTTCATAATCTGGTCCAAGGGCTTACAAAATCAATTGATATACTCAAACAATTTGCAGACAATTATGATTTGAAGTTAATCAGGAAAGACGAAATAATTGTATCAAAAAGTGGGATTTCTGGACAGAAAGAAGAATGGAAATATGGCGACTGAACATATCACGGTGCCACAGTTTATAAATATTTAGTGCTACATTTTACAACCAAGCTTTCTCTAACCGTATGGCGTGGAAGAGCTGGCCCACCTAAAGCAAAATTAAAACAACTCAGCTCCTTAGATGCCCTTGAAATTAGGAGAATTTCGAGACATGTGTCTTTAAGATGTATGATGCTCAGATTGCTCCATTTTACTGTATGGTTCTGAGGTCTGGGCTACCAACAGCTCGATGTACTAGAGAAGTCACTATGTTTGCCTGTAAACGTTACTTGAACGTAAGTAAAACAGCAAACGCCAAACAAAAAGGTGCTGGAGACCTCGCCGATATCCAATGTATGTTTTAGCGGCTGAAAGGTGTATTCGTTACTGCTAAGAGTTTGTAATCTGCAGAAGAAAGACTACCCCAAGAAAGCCTATAATAAGTTAAACCACCATCAAGAAATTGGAAAAAAAAAAAAAACATGGCGTTTTAACGTGAGACCGTGAGTATTTTGAAAAACGATTTGAGAGTTTGGTTGCAACAGAGTGTTGGCAATATGAACAATTTACACTCATATTTTTAGACAGAGACTCCTGATCAGTATACACAAACTTGGCATGATAAACTGGAATCAGCAGAACGTTTGAACTGTATTGTAGCTTTAAGCAGTTTCTACAAACAGAGCATTACTTCTTCATTCCTAAAAGACTGTTCGACTCAAAACGAGTAGGTCACCAGCGCGCATGTAAAAAAGTAAAAACAATAACATAATATAGTGCGACACATACTGTTGGCCCCTGAGCAAACCCGGCAACAAGGGGTCGCCTCGACCTTCCGAAGAAGCCAAAAGCAATGGCCAAATTCAGGCCCAGTTAACAGAAAAATAATCTGGGGAAGTAAAAAATGCTAGAAAAACATCACTATGCAATCTCAAAACTGTTGTATCAATTTGTTATTTTTAAAAGATTGCATTTGTGGCAATCTGATGGCACCCGCAGTGAGTTCCACAGCCGTACAGAACTGGATAAAAAGAATTAAGTGGCTGTCAATATTTGATGCAGTTATGGTAATAACCCTACCGCCACTCCTGGTGCTACTTTTATTCAATACTAGTTGTTTCCCTTGGAATATCAATTATTATTATTTATATTATATTTGGATTATGAGATATCACGGGTGTCAGAAACAGCGTATGTTTAATTTTAGATTTGTCATTTCTCCAATAAGGGTGCATAAACTGAGATACAGAAGGGATGTGGTACCAAGAATAATATTAATGTCCGGATGTGCAAAGGACTATAGAAGACGAGTCACCATGTGTTTTTGAATGCAGTGTGTATGAAATATTTGAGAGAAAATGTGAATGCTATCAATAACGCTGAAGGAAGTGTGTCGTATGTAATGTCCTGTGCCGATGAAGTTCTGTAAGACAAGTCTCACGTTTCTGTACAACGTTTTCCGAAGAAGATTCACAGCCTGATACAAGAGGAAGGAACTGAAAGAGATTGTGTGATCATGCTGTGGATGATGATTTGTGAATGGAAAAATAAAGCTCTAACAAATAATCCGTAGAATGAAGTTAATGGCTTGAGCTCGTAAACTTTGATCACTAATGATTTGAGTATCTCAGTGATTGAACGAGAACTGAAGAACTGATCGGGATCAGGCGGTAATATATCTTCTTCTTCTCTTTCAAAAATACTGGTTCCGTCAAAACGAGTAGGTCACCAGCGCGCATTTAAAAAGTAAAATAAAAAACATAAAATAGTGCGACTCAGACTGTTGCCCCCTGGAGCAAATTTGGCAACAAGGGGTCGCACTCGATATTCAAGAAGTAAAAGCATGGCCAAATTTCAGCCCAGGTAACATAAATATCTGGGGAATAAAAATAGAAAATCATCAATATGCAGATCTCAAAACTGTCGTATCATTTGGTTTTTTAAATGAGATTGCATTTGTGCAATCTGATGGCACCCAGCAGTGATTCCCACACCTACAGAACTTGGGATAAAAAGAATGTAAGTGGCTGTCAATATTTGCAGTCGGTATGGTAAAAGCATTGAACCGCCACTCCTGGTGCTACTTTTGATTCAGTACTAGTTGTTCCTTGGGCATATCAATACTTTTAGCTCGCCTTTGAAGAAGAGATAGTTTTGATAAAACCTCTTCTCTCTTCTAAGGGTTTTCCAATCTAATTTCCTCAGGTTCTTCCTAGTATTCCCCCTTTTCTCGATGTGGTTCCCTGTATACGAACCGTGCTGCACTCTCTGAATCTTTCGAGGTTATCAATGACCTTTAGATGGTAAAGGATCCCAGACTGAGCACCATATTCCCAGTACTGGTCTAACCAGTGTTTTGTTAGCATCGTCTTTAACCTTTTGGGGCAGCCATTGATATTCCTTATAGAAAGCTAAGATTTATTTGCTTTCTTACATACAAATTGTAATGTTCTTTCTCATCTGAACGACCTAACTATAATCACAGCCTAAATATTTTGCCAGCATTAGTTTCTTAAAATAGTATTATGGGATAGAATAATCTGATCTAATTGTGAGCGTTTGGTTACATATACGCAACACTTGGCACTTTTGGGGATGAAATTTCCATTTCCAAGTTTCTTTCCCACTCTTGTAAAGCGTTTAGAATCTTCTTGTAGAAAGTCTGTATCATTCTTGCTTCTGATTGTTCTATATACTAAGCTGTCATCTGCAAAAAGCCTTAGTAGGTTTCCAGGAGAAGTTTCTACTTATGTCCATTTATATAAATTAAGAAAAACAAGGGCCCCAGAACTAGTTTCCCTGTGGTACACCTGACAAACTGGTTTACAATGGGATGACGACCCTTCCACCTCAACTTTCTCTTCTGCGTTCTCCCAACGCGGAATATCTAGCCCATTTTAGCAAAGAACCGCCAAATGCTGGATGGTTCTAATTTAAGCAGCAGGCCCTCATGGTCACCCTTTATCAAAGGCTTTAGATAAAGTCTAATAAAATTGCATCAATTTGCTGTCCTGTTGTTAAGACAGTTATTCAAACATTGAGAGTTGTTAAAGTTGAGTCTCACAACTCCTTCACTGTCTAAAACCATGCGGCGTATTTAAGAAGTCATATTTGTATCAAGATGGTCCATTATGCTACTATATATTAGTGTTCACGTATTTTAGCTGATATGGAATTAAGAGATACAGGTCTATAGTTCTCTGCTTTTGTTTTGTCACCCATTTTGAATAAGGAACAATGCTCGCAATCATCGCCACTCATCCGGTATTACCCCTGGTCCCAGTGAACTTGGTAATTTAGTTTGGTATACCTCACTCCAATTCACATATCCTGTTGATTAATTTCACATGAATTTAATTGTTGGGCCTGCCTTCATTGGAATGTCGAAGTGTCGTGGCAAAACTATGATTTTGTCAATGGTAAATCTATTTTGCTATCCCTTGAAATGAACATGTAATATATGTTTTATTCAATAAAATGGTCAGGTCAAGGCAGTGTCAGTGTCTCTCTCTCTCTGATTTCCAAGCCTAAAACAGTACCCATGAAAAATCACAACCCTGATGATTGTGAGTGCGTTAACGAAAAAAAGCTAGAAAAGAACGAAGGGGGGGGGGGGGGCGGGGGGGGGGGGGGGGGGGGGGGGGGGGGGGGAGGGGGGGGGGGGGGGGGGGGAGGGGGTGGGGTGGGGGGGGGGGGGGGGGGGGGGGGGGGGGGGGGGGGGGGGGGGGAGGGGGGGGGGGGGGGGGGGGGTGCGGGGGGGGGATTATGCCCTTTTTCCCCCAATTTTTAGGGAGCAAAGATTCCCAAGGCAATGAAAACCACTCCCCTTCCCACAGCGTGCCTCGGGGCTTGGTCATGTGCGTCGAAGGACGAGGGCGGTCCCCAAAGACATTCTTACCAAAGCTTGCCCGGGCAAAAGAAAAATTGGAAGACCACAGCTCCGCTTTAAAGGGTGTTTGAAGCGCGACCTGAGGCTCCGACTCGCCCCAACCCTGGGAAAGTTTGCTCGGACAGACCCACGGAACACACGTGAACCGGGCGGGAACTGGCAAGAGAACCCCGGGAAAGTTGCCGAGACAAGCGCGCACAGAGAAAGAACAACCCGCGCGCCAGCAGCGACTGGGCCCTTCAAGTGCATAAAATCAGCAAGACTGCCCCCCGGGGGCATACGCCACAGCAATGCTGTTGCCCAAATGAAACATTCGCAAGGGGCAAATCCACGTCTCCGAGACAAAGGGGTGCCAACAACAAATGTTTCCCTTGTTTTGGTTTAATGTCTTCCGGAAGAATTGCGCCCAGGGAAGGCAATAAAAATATGAAGTTTGTGTTTCCTTCTGTTTGTTGTTGTTTTTAAACTTCTCGTGTGCAAAAAAAAAAAAAAAGTATTGAAATTACCCTGCTATCTTGTCGCGAGCCCCAAATTTGGATGAAAATAAGAGAAGTTAAGTTCATTGAAGTTGGGCTCCTGAAGTTTTGCGAACACATCGGACGAACGGGGAAGTTGTACACCATATATGCCCATACAACTCTACTTAAATCGTGTTACATTAAAATAGAAGGTTTTGGGCAGCCCGCCTAACACGTCCTAATGGGCAAAAGCAAGAGAAAAAAACAAAAGTCAATGGAGAAAGCTACTTGGGCAATGTAACAAGTGGATACCACAAGGGGGGTTTTTGGGCCTTCCTCTTCGTTTTGTAGAAAGGGATTTGCCAGTGGGTGAAAACCTGGCAGTATGAGCTGATGAACAAAGACTTTGGACCTGTTGGGATACTGTAAACTTCAAAAAATCTTGTAAGTTTTTGAAGGGGGCGCGGGTGGAATTAAAATTCAGTGCAACTAAATGCATTGTTCTTTCCCCAGGGGCAATGCCAGATCATCATCAGTAGAAATGAAAATCATCCAATCGGAAAATTTCCTCGCTGAAGCAATGAAAAAAAGATTTAGGGGCCCCTGATAGACCGGGTCGGTTTTTCTAAACATGCAAATGAAGAAAAAAACCAACAAAAATCCGGGGATTGACCGCAGACCTACGTTTCCGGGCCCCGGGGATTTCAATGCGACTTTTTTTCACTGGGCTCTAGTTAACCCAATCTGGAAAAATTTTGCAAACTGGGGTTAAGCCCACAAATCTGAAAAAGACAAAAATTAATTGAAAAGAATGTCCACAAAAACCACAAAGAAAAGTCCCTGGTTTTGGTCATCTGGTTGAGGACAGACTGAAGGCTGTAAAATTTACCCAGTTGATTTACGGGAAAATAAGGGTTTTTGGGTTTTAACAAGGAAGGTTTAAAGGCCTCCCCAATTTCCAAACCCCAAGAAATAAAGGGTCCAAAATTTTAAAATATGAAAAACACAGTTTTAAAATCAGAAAAAAACTTTTTCCAGGGGAACGACAGGGGAAATCGTGGAAAAAATTTTAATCAAAAAGGGAAAAGTTTTCAGTCATTAACCCAATTCAAAAAAAATTCCCTGATTTCCCCCATCCAAATTGAAATTTTGCAAAGTCCAAAATCCGTTTAAAAATCGTCGTTTATTTTAGAACATGGCTGAAAAAACCCAAAGGCCCGGGCCCGATTTTCCCCCAAAAATTTGTATTATTATTATAATTTTTTGGGTTCCTTCAGATTGAAAAAGTCTAACCAAAAAGTGGAAGGTTTGTAAATACAGACCTGGGGGCCCAAGTGAACTGTTTACATAAAACTAAAAAACCACCCAGGGAACTTTGGGTTGGGGGGACAATGGTTTTTATTCCACTTTTACAAAAAAAAGGGGGAGTAAATTCCCAATTTCAGAGGGCTGTTTTTCAGTTCGGGGCTGAAAGAGAGGGTTAAAAAAAATTATTAATGATTTGTTTTTTTTATGTTTATACCGCAAGATTTTAGGGGTTAAGGGAAAGGGGGGTCTAAAAAACCCCATGTCCAATTTGATAATACCAAAACCCCCTTCAACGCAAAACTTTGGGGGACATTTTAACAATTCAGAAGAAAATAAAAGGGGAAAATTAATTAAAAAGGGTATTTTTTGGTGGACTTGGGGGGGGAAAAGGGAAAATTTTAAATTACAAAAAAGCAAGAAAACCCAAAACAATTTTTTGAGAAAAAAAAAATTAAGAAAAAAAGAAAGAAAAAAGAATGAATTGAAAGAAAAGTATTTAAAAAATTGTGCTGGGGTGGTGAAAAAAAGAAAAAAAAACCAAGAAGCAAACAAAAAGAAGGAAAAAGGGGAAGGGGGAAGGGGAGAGGGAAAAGGAAGAGGGAAGAAAAAGAAAATATTGTGAAATTTCTCTTGTGGAAAAAAAAAAAAAAACGTAAAAGGTTCTTATTCCCCAAATTTTTTATCTGGCCCCAGAGGTTCCCCCAGGGTTTTACCTTACCAAAAATTTCGTGCGTGGCGACCCCACCCAAGGGGGGAAAATTTTTTGAACAATTTTCCTTTCATGTTTCATAAGCGTAAACCAACAGTGAAAAATCCATTATTTACCTCCCCCAAACCCCCCCTTTTTTTTGGGGCGGCCCGGTAAAAAAAAAATTTTTAAAATTTCCAACATTTCCCCAGAACCCAAGTTGTTGTTTTTTTTTTTTTGTTGTTTTGGGTTGGAAAATTCCAACAGATTTTTAAAAACTTTTGTTTTTTGTTGTTTGTTTTTTGGGGGTTGTGTTTTTTTCCGGACATGTATGTCGCGAATTGGTTTCTAACTTCTGTTCTATGCTGTTTCCCCCTTCGGGTGGGGTGGGAGCTTTTTTCCTGATTGTACATTGGGGTTTACATTGCAGTTTTGTGGTTTTTCTAACTTCTTGTTCACCTGTACAGTTGTTTTAGGGTTGGTGGTGGAACCTTTTTCCATGCTGTGTTCAGCGTTTTAATTGCTCCCCCAGCAACCGCATGGGTTTTTTGACCGTTGTCCAAAATTTTTTTGTGGTTTTTTAAATGGGGTATGTCAGTCTATTCTTCTTAAAGGGGGTTAACCAAATTTGACAGGATGTTTGTCTGGGGTTACTGCGGAGAGGGGATACAGTGACTTAATCCCATGTGGGGGATTGACATTGGGATCCATGCGAAAGTACGCCTGATTTCCCTTACAGATAGAAGCCAAGCCCATCAGAGCAATATCACGATTAGGGGAAAGACTTAAATGAATGACACACCACACACACACACACAAGATGTAGGCATCACAACTCACCCATCAGCGGAAAATCAGCAATGTTTGGGAAAAAAATTTTTGACGGGTTCTCAAAATTTCACAGTGAAATGCAAAAATTTGATGGATAGTTGATCAGTTGGGAAAATTTCAATCCCAAATTTTGTGGGCAGCAGAAAACCCAGCCTGTCAGTCGGGGCCCTTTCACACAAATGCAATTTCTTATATTGACAATTTGAGGAAGTCAGTCGCTGGAGTTTTTTTGCTGACTTTTTGTGTGTATGTGTAAAAGTTTTCATTAGGGGGAAAAGACTTGATCAAATTTGTCAATTTTTCCCCTTCTTTTTTTTTAAATTTAGTAACAAAGCTGCAGTAATTTTTTTTGTAAAATTGAGACTGAAGATAAAATTGCAAACATTGAAAAAAACCAAACTTAGTGTTTGAAAACATAAATTTTTTTGAGTCGAATACAAAAAGGGGGTGAAATAATTGAGAAAATTTCACAAAAATGAAGTCAAACGTCGATTGCCTTTGTAATTTTGTAAAAGAGGCAAGTGCCCTTAAAATATTTTTTAATTTCAATACGGGGGAAAATATTGTTTTTTGCTTTAAAATTTTTATTAAGATTCAAAAAAAAAAAGATAAAAGGAAAAAAAGGCAACTAACCACTGATGAGAATAATTTAGCACACTTTTTTTTCCCATTTTTTATTGAAAAATTATCAAAAAACCCATACTTGATGGTTTCAGATTTTTTTTTAAAAAAATGTTTATTTTTATATGTGTCCCGTCTTTTAATTTGTCATTGACTTGTTCTTTTGAAACAGCAGACTTATTCATATTTAAACAAAAAGACAAAAAATCTATCTTCCTCCAGGTGGTTTTTAGCCTGGGGTTTTAAAAAAAATTTTTTTTGGAAACAAAAGGGTTTGCAGGGACGAAGTGTTTGTCATAAATAAAATCATTTTGTATTTTTTATGCAAAAAAGGAAAGTTGTTTGGGAGCATAAACTTTAACCTTTTGCGCTTAAAGGGACACTATTTTCTTTATTTTGAACTAATTCAATTGTTTTATGATTTTACAGAAAAAATTTGTTTTTATACTAATTATCTAAACATAATAAATTTTAGCAAGCAACACACACACAACCCCCACACACACACACACCACACACCACACACCACACACACAACACACACACACATAACACCCTCTCCTTAGAATCAAAACACACAAACACCCCCAAACACACACACAACACACACACACACACACACACACACACACTGGCCACTCCTCACCTCACGGAACTCAAACTTTTTATCTGGGCAATCGTGCAATTGCTAACACCCATGCACAACCACACAACACACACACACACCAAACACACACACAACACACCACACAACAAAACAGGTTTTAGGAAAAAGGGAAAATATAAACTGACATTGGTCAAAATTCGAATCAAATTAAAAAAAAAGTTTTCCAGAAAAAAAGACACTTTCTACTTTTTTTGATATAGAAAAGCTTAAGAAGTTTTAGGCATGCTGATCTTTATCAAAACATTGGAAAGTGGAGCAATGTATCAATTTGGAAAAAGTTTTTTTGTCGGGAGATCTTTGACAAAAATTTTGGGACATCATGTCATTCAAGGAAAAGATATTGGAATTCCCAAGGATCTATCATTTCTCCAGTTCTTTTTACTATTTTTATTTTTGATCTCCCAAACGTTCCATCTAACAAAATCCATCCGTTTAATATGGCGATGACTTTTTTATATGGATGAATACAAACGCAGAAAACAAACAAATAAGAGAGTTGTTACACATTTCAAAAACAACCAAGTTGAGCTAGATAAGTTAGTTTATACATGAAGAAAAAAGGTTTTGAACTTTCGGGAGAAAAAACACAATTAATGTTTTTATTAATGGTGATGCCAAAGCACCTCCTCACTTGTTATAAAAAAGGGACACTCTTTAAAAATTTAAAACTGTAAAATTTTTTGGGTCATTTAACCCCAAAGTTAAAGGACGATATCAATTTAACAAAATAATAAAGCTAGGGCAAAGATTAAATTTTCTAAAAAAAATTAATGCTCAGCATGGGGGCAAATCTCAAACACTTTTTCACCTTGACCCGTTTAGTTCATGAAATTAACTTATGGTCAAGGGTTATTTCCACTCCCCAGACCTGCAAAAAAAATTTCAAAGCAAGTAGTAAGGCTGTTATTTTCAATTGGGGGCCAGTACACACAAATACGCCAAAAATCAGAGCAGAATCTTTAATCTTAGGACCAACGGAAGTTGGGCCCCCCGCAAAGTAGGATAGATGTCTTTTTATTTCTAATTCAGTGACAAAAGACATTTTTCTTTACTTTAAAACAGGCCCAAAAACGCAAAACATTTCATATCTTCAACCTATTAAAAAAACAATGATCTTTTAGGTGTGATATTGATAATTTTTTTTAATCTAGGGATCCCAAAACCCATTATTCCTCATGGGGGCAATTTCCGCTAGATTCGATACAGATTAACAACTCTAAAAAAAAGGTAAAACAACTAATCCCTTGAACCAAAAAAAAATCTAAAAATAAATATCCCCAAAAAATTTAAAAATTTTTTCAGCTTCATTTTTTTGGAAACATACACAGGGCGGATTTGCATTCCTGCTTTTAAAATAAAAAGCATTTTGCTAGGAAAAGGTTTTCTGTATTTCTGCAGAACATATCAATTTTTATGGGCCATCCTTCAATTTATATTGATACTGCATTTTAGCTTTTACTTTGTGTTGACCAAAATCGTTCTTTACAGTGCAAAACTGGAAGCAAAAGTTCGAAAAAACTTTAATTTACGTAAAATACTTAATAATTCAATTAATGTAAAAGGGTTTTAAGTAGAATTTTTTTGGATTTCTCTCACTTGGTATTTGGGGGGAAGAAATGCGATGATCACGAAAAAGGAGCTATTTGAAAACATCCGACAGTACACTAAAATTTAAAAAAAAAAAAAAAAATTCGTGTTAGAAAGTCGTAAATGACAGAAAAGCTTCCCCTTTAAAGTCAAAAAAATTTCCGTATTCGAGACCTTTTAGTCATTTTCAAAATTCGATAAATTCACGGGGAAAACTAAATTTCAAAAAATGTAAATGTGCGTGGGGGCTTCAATATCAATTGAACATACTTTTTGATTGCCCTTGCTTCCCCGTTTAAAAACATATTGGGGGAATGAGCAAAAAGGAAACTTTAAATAATAATCTACAGCGAAGAAAATCAAATTGCTAGTTTTATCCACACTTCTTCAAATTTATTGTAAAACCCCTTAAATCATTTTTAGTTTTGTATGAAGTTTTTACGACCTTTCACACATGAGTGCAATTCACACTAACACACACACACCAACACCACACCACACACAACCCCACACACACACCACACGCACAGTTCAAAACCCCCCACACACAACCCCACACACACACACAGACACCCCACCCACACACCACACACACCACACAACCACACACCACCACACAAAAAGCACACACACACACGCACACACCGCGCGCCGCCGGGGGGGCCCCGGCAGCATGCCGCAAACACAGACACAAACTCTTACACAGCCCTTTTTTTTTTTTTTTTTTTATTTATTTTTTTGGATTGGTTTATTTTTATCAAATCACCCTTGTTGTGAAAAAAGAGTTAAATTAAACAAACAAATCAAATCAAACACACACACCACCACAACCCAAAACCACAACCACACCCCCCCACCCAAACAAAAAACACACACAAAAACCCCACACACACCCCACCACACACACCACACACACACAACACACCCCACACACCACTATGCCCTCACACCTTTGAAAATCAAACTTGGGACTTGGGAAAGCTCTGCCCCTTGTTCTTCAAGTTCCAAAGACTGGGAAACTTGATTTTCCGGGGCCTTTTTTGTGGTCATGACGAGGGGAGGGGGATAGAGAGGAGGGATCCGGGGTTTTTGTGGGAGGAAGGGTGGAGGGGGAAAAAGGGGTAGGGAGGGGTGGGGAGCAAAGGACTCCCAAAGTCAGTGTGTTTTTTTCGAGTTCATACAAGTTTTGGCCTTTGTCATTGTGAAGTGCTTTCAGACATCAAATTTAAAACACTCAAAAATGCGTATCATCTGATTCATCATTTTCTTTTCATGGTAATATTACAGCATTATTGTTATCATCTTCGTCATCTTTTTTTGGTGGTGTTGTTAGAGTTTGGTGGTTTCTTTTGGGGGTTTCTTTGTTTTGGGGGGCATTTCCACTTTTTTAGGAACTATTTTTGGGGAAAGCACTTTCAAAACTGGGATGGCACCACTCACGCGTTTTTCATAAACAGGATTGGGTGTTCCACAAAGGAAACCCTGTCTTCCCCTCTTTAGATAAATCAAAAACATTGTCAATTCATTCAGCAGACCCGGGGGCACTGCTTGGGTTTCCTTTCCCCTACTAAGACCCGGTGCACTGACTTGGCTTTACCTTTCCAGCTACTAAGACCCGTGCATTGACTTGGCTTTACCTTCAGCTACTAAGACCGGTGCATTGACTTGGCTTTACCTTTCCAGCTACTAAGACCCGGTGCATTCACTTCCATAACTTTGACCAGTTCTTTGCTGATCCTGAATCCAAAAGGAAATCTTTGATTCTAGCTGTAAAAGAGGCCAAATTTCTGGAGTTATTTTTGATCAAAAACTCAGCTTTCTTATCACATTAAACACTGAAAACTTCTTGTCAGAAAGCTCTGAACATTCTGCAGGTCATAGCACACACTGACTGGAGCGCTGAAGAGAAAACTTGCTGCACCTTTACATAGCCTTGGTCCATTCTAAACTGGACTATGGCTGTGTTGTGTACAGCTCTGTGAGACCCAGTTACCTGAAACACTTGGATCCCGTTCTGCATCAAGGACTTGGTCGCTGTCTGTGAGCATTCCACACCACCCAGTGTACAGCCTGCAGAGGGCTTGGTCTCTGTCTTGGAGCATTCCACACCACCCCAGTGTACAGCCTGCGAGGTCTTGGTCTCTGTCTTGGAGCATTCCACACCACCCCAGTGTACAGCCTGCAGAGGCAGGGAACCCTCATCATCCAACTGTAGGCTGAAACTTTCCTTCAACTACAATCTCAGATTGTTCTCTGAACTGGAAAACCCTGCTTAGGACTGTGTTTTTAGTCCTCAGTTTCAAAGGAGATTTGAAGACAATCCCTTTTGTGTTCCTATGCTTGGACTTGGTATGTAGCCACATGAGCAGAAGGCCTGTCTTGATCTAGGAGTTGTGCCTGACTTCTGTTTCATTTCCACATAAGCCTCCATGGACCTTCTTCACACCAGAAATCCACTTTGATCTTTTTGCAAAGAACCCACCAGTCCTCAGGCATACAGGCATTGTTTACCCATCAGTCCTCAGGCATACAGGACATTGTTTGCCCACCATTACTCAGGCATACAGGGCATTGTTTGCTGACCAGTCCTCAGGCATACAGGGCATTGTTTGCTGACCAGTCCTCAGGCATACAGGCATTGTTTGCTGACCAGTCTCAGGCATACAGGGCATTGTTTGCTGACCAGTCCTCAGGCATAACAGGGCAATTGTGTGCTGACAAGTCCTCAGGCATACAGGGCATTGTTTGCTGACCAGTCCTCAGCATACAGGGCATTGTTTGCTGACCAGTCCTCAGGCATACAGGGCATTGTTTGCCCACCAGTCCTCAGACATACAGGCATTGTTTGCCCACCAGTCCTCAGGCATACAGGGCATTGTTTGCTCACCAATCCTCAGACATACAGGGCATTGTTTGCCCACCAATCCTCAGGCATACAGGGCATTATTTGCCCACCAGTCCTCAGGCAATACAGGGTGTCACGCCGAATGGTGTGACGGTTATTCGGTTCACCTATTAGCTCGACGTCTTCACGTCCAATCGATCGCACCCACTCTTCACGACAGAGGCAATAAGAACAATTCACAATTTATTAACGAATAAGTGTATGTGTGTGCACGTGTTGGATGATAGTAAAAAAAAAAATAATAATGTGTGGAATAAATCAACTTGAATAAAAGTTTGTTCTTATCTTGCACGGGCACTTAGAAGTTAACGTCTGGAACACTGGCCAGTCCTTGTCACGTCTTGAAAGTTATTTGCTCTTCAGTTCTTCAGCTCCAGATCTCCATCGTGAAGTACCGCAGTGAAGTGAAGTTCTGGGCTTATATTCATGGACAACCCGCTGTTGACCTCCGTTAGTTTTTACCTCTGGCGGTACCTCCTGTGTGCATCTGTGCCGAGTACTGTTCTTACGTCTATTACTAGGCCCAGATTTGAACCCCTGATTTCAATTAACATCAGAAATAGTACAGTGATAAGGAATTGTTTGATTAAAGAGTTAGACACAGAGGAGTTAAATTATGGTTTTTAAGCCTTATCCTATCAGGAGACATTGAACTCAATCCTGGTCCGTCCACCAAAGTAAAATATCCATGCGGAGTTTGCAATTTGAGAGTCACATGGAAACATAAAGCAGTTGCCTGTGACGTCTGCAATTCATGGTATCACATTAAATGTATGTTAATGAATTCAGCAGTTTATGAAGCATTATGCAATAGTGATATATCATGGACTTGTTTTACCTGCGGGCTTCCAAACTTTAGTTCAAGGCTTTTTGAAGATTCTATTAAAAACTGCAGCTCAGAAAGCAACCGTTTTGACCCTATCTCACCAGACCGATCCCCAAAAGAAAACTTGAAATTTTGTCCTAAGTTTTGCATCCACCCCTGATTCTAAAACTGATAAATCACTAATCATAAAGTGTAACTGAACTCCAAATCATTAAGAAAAAGATAAACTTAAATGCATAGTCGTAAATTTTCAATCTCTATTAAGAAAAAGGAAGAACTCAGTAATTTAGTCACTGAAAAAAACATTGATGTTGTAATTGAACAGAAACTTGGCTAGAAACTGGAACATCCAGCAGTGAACTTCTAATGGAGGATTTTGATATTATAGAAAGGACAGACTTGGAAAAAGAGGTGGGGGAGTCTTGATTGCCATTAGGAAGAACTTAGCCAGTGAGTTTTTATATCAAGGCAAAAATAGTGAAAGTTTATTTTGTAGGATTAATTTCAAAATAAGAGACCTGTCATTGTTGGATCAGTTTACAGACCTCCAGACTCAGATGAAAATGTATGTTTGTCTATTGCAGAGACATTCTAATATTGTTTTGGCCAATAGGAAGGCAATATTATGGATTGGTGGAGACTTTAATTTACCAGATATTGATTGGGTGAAGATGCCATACTTGGTAATCAATACAGTAAAAATATTAATACATCAGTTTTTTGATGCCACCAATTAGACCTTGGATTAGTACAGTCAGTTGAATCACCAACTCGTGGTAAGGCATACCTGGATTTATTTTTACCAATTGTCCAGGCGCTTTAGGCAATCAGGAATTAATTGCAGCCTGGGTGATCATGACATAGTTCTCTTAAGAGTAATTTTCAACCCTTTCGAAGAAAACCCCCTAAACGTACCATCAGACTCTGGAACCAAGCAGATTTACCAAAATTGCGCAGGGATACTCATAATTTCAGTCGTCTTTTTTTGAGGTCCCATAGTGTTAAAGATAATGTCAGTGATCTTTGGAAGTGTATAAAAACTAACTTGGAATTTATTATGGATGACAACATACCTACTAAAATAACTTCAAGCAAGAACCACCAGCCATGGATTACTACTAAAACTAAACGTTGTTGAGAAGGAAACATCGTTTCTTTAAGAAATTGAAACTACATCCTAATTCAGAAAGATTACTGTGTTAGGTATAAACATATTAAGAGAAGGTGTCAGAGAGATGTAGATTTGCTCAACTCAATTATGTTAATTCGATGATTTCGAAGGTGATCATCAGAACAAGAAATTATGGTCTTACATAAGGAGTAAGAGACAGGACAACATTGGATTCCAGACCTAGAAACAACCAGAATAACCTAATACAGGACCCTGAAGGGAAAGCAAACTTACTAAACAAGCAGTTTTGTTCAGTTTTCTCAAATCCCAAACCTTTAATTAACGTTAGACTAAAGATGATGAAAACTCCCTGAAATGCAAAACATCAAAGTAACAAAGCAGGAGTATTTAAGTTACTGACCAATATTAACGAAAACAAAGCTACTGGTCCCAATGGCGTTCCTGGCAAGCTCTTAAAATTATGTGCCAATGAATTGAGTGAGGTATACCAATTACTTTACCAAGCTTCACTGGACCAGGGAGTAATACCTGATGAGTGGCGTGATGCGAGCATTGTTCCCTTATTTAAAAAGGGTGACAAACAAAAGCAGAGAACTATAGACCTGTATCTCTTACATCCATATCAGCTAAATTACTTGAACACATAATATATAGTAGCATAATGGACCATTTTGACAAATATGATTTCTTAAAATAACGCCCAGCATGGTTTTAGACAGCGAAGGAGTTGTGAGACTCAACTTATAACAACTCAATGATTTTAGTAACTGTCTTAACAACAGACAGCAAATAGATGCAATTTTATTAGATTTTTCTAAAGCCTTTGATAAGGTTGACCATGAGGGCCTGCTGCTTAAATTAGAACACATTGGCATTGGCGGTTCTTTGCTAAAATGGGCTAGATCATTCCTCGTTGGGAGAATGCAGAAAGTTGTTGTGGAAGGGTCGTCATCCCATTGTAAACCAGTCTTGTCAGGTGTACCACAGGAACTGTTCTGGGCCCTTGTTTTTCTTAATTTATATAAATGACATAAGTAGAAATCTCTCTCCTGGAACAACTATAAGGCTTTTTGCAGATGACAGTTTAGTATATAGAACAATCAGAAGCAAGAATGATACACGCATTCTACAAGAAGATCTAAACGTTTTACAAAAGTGGGAAAGAACTTGGAAAATGAATTTTCACCCTCAAAAGTGCCAAGTGTTGCGTATATGTAACAAACGCTCACTAATTAGATCAGATTATTCTATCCATAATACTATTCTTAAAGAAACTAATGCTGCAAAATATTTAGGCGTATTATAGATAGTCGTCTCAAATGGAAAGAACATTACAATTTAGTATGTAAGAAAGCAAATAACATCTTAGCTTTCTTACACAGGAATATCAATGACTGCCCCCCAAAAGGTTAAAGACGACTGCTACAAAACACTGGTTAGACCAGTACTGAATATGGTTTGCTCAGTTTGGGATCCTTACCATCTAAAGGACATTGATAACCTTGAAAAGATAGAAGAGAGCAGCACGGTTCGTAACAGGGAACCACATCAGAGAAAAGGGGAATACTAGGAAGAACATGAGGAAATTAGAATGGAAACCCTTAGAAGAGAGAAGAGCTTTTATTAAACTTAACACCTTTTTCAAAGGCAGAGCTAAAGTAATTGATATTCCAATGGAACAACTAGTATTGAATAAAAGTAGCACCAGGAGTGGCGGTCAATGTTATACTATACCTGCATCAAATATTGACAGCCACTTACATTCTTTTTATCCCATTCTGTACGGCTGGGGAAACTCACTGCCGGGGCCATCAAGATGCCACAAATGCAATCCATTCAAAAAAAAAATGATTCGACTTTTTCTGAACGCATATTGACGATTTTCTTTTTTTACTTCCCGAATTTACTATTCCTGGGCCTAAATTTGGCAATTGCTTTTATTTTCTTGAATATCGGTGCAAACCCCTTTGTTGCAAATTTTTCCCGGGGCCAACAGTTTTTGAGTCGCACTGTTTTATGGTATTTTATTTATTTTTAACATCCCGCCTGGTGACCTACCTTTTTTGAGTGAACCGGTGTTTTTAGAAGAAGATGAAGAAGAAGGAACCCGGGCGGTTAAACGGACCCGCGGGTTAAAAGCTTGCCATTCGGAGCCGCGGTCTGCCGTCGATAATTTACCCGGCCGACTATTTTTAGCCCTAAAGGGGGATTCCCGTATCCGCCTCACGCATGCGTATCACCTTTTCCTGCATTTCCGAAGTAAACAACTTTCCGAAGACTGAGAGTAAGTCCTAAAAAGGACAAATCAAAGAGAGACATCGAATGGAACGGGGGCCGTAAAAAACGGGCATGGGGCAGTCCTTCTAAACCCACAGACACTGATCGAAAAGATTTTTGGGGGTTGACAGTGACCTGCCCAAGGTACAAGTTGAGTCAAACATGATAGAATATTTTGAAAGCCTGCGAAAAGCTGTGTGTATCCTGATTAAATGTCTGTAGGGGTGGTGTGCCCACTGTTGTGGGGGAAAAAGGGCGTGGTTGTTGAAAGCACTACAAAACCAAATGTGTAGATGTGCGTGTGCGTTATCATGCAACCCCAAAAGTGAAAGTGAAAAATTTCTTATGTGGTTTGGAGTTATTCCCAAGCATATTGTAAGGCACTTACAATGAAGCATGAGTGTGGAAGTTATTCTGTGGGAGTGGGGGGGGGGGGGGGTGACCGAGTTAATGTGTGTTTATCACATGAGTCATGTAAAGGGAAAAAATTTTTTTTTTTTTTTTTTTTTGCAATTGGTTGTTTTGAAAGGATGTGTTGGTGTGTGTGTGTGTGTGTGCGGGGGGCGTGCTTGTGTGTGTGTGCATGTGGTGGGGGTGGTGTGGGGTTGTGGGTGGGGGGGGGTGCTGTTTGTGTGTCTTTAACAATGTATAAATTTGTAGGTAGGGACATAAGGAACTGTTCTAGGTAGATTAAACAGGAAACTTTTTGATTTCGCTCATTTTTGACTTTCAGTCATTTAAAGCAATTTTAATTTGGGAAAGTACTGTTTTTTTTAATATTATGATAACACTATGTCATGATGATGATACTTAAAAAAAACCTCCCACAGCCCCGACTGTTTCTACCGCCAAACAGAAAAAAATTTGGGGTGTGAAAATTTTTTTAGAATTTTGAAATTTTCCATAATTTGAAAAAATACTTATTCACTAAACAACTAATTAGATGTTTTAGAATGAAATTTTATGTACCTGTATTTTTAAGTATTTAAACAATTGAAAATACCTTTTCAGGTTTTGGTCTGACACATTCGGACAGCACCATGACTACCACCCAAACACTTGCAGTGAGCTTGGGATTTCAATTCTAATTCCTGAAAACCCCAAAAACCCCAATTTTTTCTTTTTTTGTCTCGCTGCATGAATGTGTGTGTGTGTGTGTGTGGTTTGTTGTGGGGTGTGTGTGTGGTCTTGTGTAGTGTGTGGGTGTATAGTATTTGCTGATGGGAAGATAAATTAGCTGTTGGCTATGAATGTTATTTAAAATTTTTTAGGGTTGTTTTTGCATACATGGCATGTAATTATAAAAAAATTTTTAAATGAAAACAAACTCCAAATGCACCCACATTAAACCCCCTAAATGAAGATCAACTGGACGAATGAAACAAATGGATTTACAAACATTTTTTTTTAGAAAAAGGGCCATGACAAAATACTAGCAGTGCATTAAGTTTTTTTCATTTTGATAAACTAACATTTTTCTTTAAAAAGCTGATCCACACTTAATGTTACTGTCCCTCAAAGGGGTTTTTTTTTTCCCCCAAAATAAGTTTTTTTTTAAAACGTGTTAGGTTCCCGTTTTCAGCCCGATTTTTTAAAACCTTGAGCTTGGTTTTTTTCTTCTGCAAAAGTTTGTTTTAAACGTGTTTTTTTGGAGTCTGTTTTCAACCCGATTAAACCTTGACTTATGTGAATCGTTTTTTGGGGGCCTAGAAAAAGTACAAACCCCCTTTTTTTTCTTAAACTTTTCCCCGGGTTTTTTTTTTGAGAAAAAAAATTTTTTAAAACTAACAGTTTTCCCCTTCTTTCAGAAAAAGCTTTTTGCAAACCACAAAAAACAAAATACATTTTTAGATTCTAGTACAAACAATTAGATGATACAATTATTTTTACAACAAAAATCGATGGCTTTAGACAGGATTTTTTGTACAACAATCGAGGCTGTTTTGACATGTAATACAAAATACTTGTGATGCTTTTTTTGAGTGTACATTCCCTCTGGAACATTTTCAAACGTAAAATGGGTTTAATAGCAAACAAAATGTTCATGATAACAGGGCACTGGGCCCAGGGTAAAAAATTTTCCCGGGATGTTATGTATCACAGGGTTAAAATTGCCAGAACTACTCCTACCTCCAAGACAGTGAAAGGTTTTTTTGACACTGATATCTTCTCCAGCTCAAAAGAACAGCCAGCCAACTAATAAGGAATGTATCTAAATGCAACTATGCTGTGGACTCAGACATCCTAATCCTAGACGGTAAATCATATCAGCATAAATTAAGAAAATATTCTGAAAATGAAAAGAAAAATTTGTCTGAACAAAGGGAATTTTCTCTCTCCTCTTCTCTCTCTCTCTCTCTCTCTTCGCTCTCTCTCTCTCTCTCTCTCTACACACACACACACACACAACACAACACACACACACACACACACACACACACACACACACACACACACCAAGACCAAAACCAAAAAGGTGCAAAAATTGAAGCCACATACAGGGTTGTACATCCTTAGCAGTATCTATAGGACAAATGTCCTGGACCAACCCTGAAGTAATAGGACATTTGTCCTCTTCATACAAAATCAATCGGACATTTTGAACGCAAGCCAGACTGAATGTATATTAATTTTATGCACACAAAAATGGTATTACAAAAGCTGACTATAATTCCTAGAGTGGGAAGCCATGTTTGGTAAACATACTATTACTAGTCCACACACACACACACAGTCACACACACAGAGGAAGTGTCTTTCCTAAATCACTATTCATTGCTAGTAATGCTAGTATTCAAGTACAATATTGATTCATTTGGAGTCGTCTTTTGGTTGAAGAGCATTCTTTTCCTTTTCTCTCCCCACTTTTCTGTCACCCTGAACACCCATTCTGATTCCCCCTTGACATCACTTGTCCTTCCATTTGCACCCCATCAGCATGGCCTGGTTTTCTGCTGTCAGTCTGTTCCTTTGACTTGTCAAAATCAAATTCTGAGTGCTGAACCCTCTTTCTACATCAGCTGTATGGACGGTCACAGCTTCTGCACTGTCAAGTTCTTTTTTTATGTCCTCCTCCACAACGTCCGACATTGCCTCAAGAAATTCCTGTGCAGATCTCCTGGAGTTGTACTGAGTGCTCTCAGAAATGATCAGTTCGTTTGTGTTGGGCACCTGGAGATCTTGCATTGTGCCCATCAGTGATGAAAATTTACTGGTAGGCAGTGACTCTGTGACCAGCCAGTGCATTGCTTTGACAGCAACAGCCGCTCCTTTCTCCTGTCTGGTCAGCTGCTTGGTGTGTATCACCTCCCTCTCCAGCGCTGGCACCTGGATAGCGGTCTGGTGGTCCTTTGTTTCTGCGTGCTCTATCAGTGCACTCTTTCGGAAATTAGTGCAGCCATCCTGTGTAAAGGAATTCACAAATTTCGCCTCCACGCACATTTCGCAAACATCGCCGATTTGTATGACGAAGCCAAAGGG
>JAFLJL010017614.1:0-5000 GCA_018398815.1 Conus ventricosus | reverse complement strand
ACACCCTGGGTAGCTATGCGATGGGGGTGGGGGTGGGGGTGGGGTGGGGTGGGTGGGGGAGATCAAAAATTCAAGGAGAGGGGCGCGGAGAACTAGTGAGCTAGTGGGGAAGGGAGATGAATCGCGGGGGGGTGTGTGAAAGAGGGAGGAGAAGTATCAAAGCAGGCAGGCCCCCAGGAATGGGAGAAGTGAGGGGGGGGGGGGGGTGGGAGCAGGAAAACGATCAGATCGACGACAACACACGCAAACACATTGAAGAACGAAAGAGGGGGGGGGTGGGGGGGGGGGAGGGGAGAGAAACAGTGACAGGGAGAGGAGAGGAGAGGAAGACAGAGGACACAAAGACTGAGATAGGAGAGAGGACGAACACAGAGAAAGAGACAGACAGACAGCAGCCCAAAGGCAGGCAGACAGAGACAAAGAGAGAGAGAGAGGGAGAGGGAGAGACATGAGAGAGTGAAGTCTGACGAGACAGACAAAACAAACACCGAGACAAGAAACAGACAGACAGAGACAGAAAGACACACAGGCAGGGCAGACGAGACAGAGAGAGGAGAGAGAGAGAGAGGAGAGGGACACTGAGAGAGAGGAAGGGACTGACAGAGACAGACAGACAGAGATAGAGGACAGATCAGACAGGACAGTCAGCAGACAAGAAGCTGCAGACAGAGACTCATGTGAGAGAGAGAGAGGGAGAAGAGGCACGGAGAGAGGAGGAACTGACAGAGACAGACGGGGATAGAGACAGGGACAGAGAGAGAAGGACAGAAAGAGTGAGTGAGAGAAAGAGAGAGATGAGACAGGAGAGAGAGAGAGAAGAGAAAGATGAGAAGACGGGAAAGAGCGAGAGAGGAGAGAGAGAGAGAGAGAGAGATGAGAGAGAGAGAGTGAGTATTGTTATTAAGGTCAACAGCAGGGATGATTCCAAAGCTTTACCTAACAACCAGCACAGGTTTCCCTTCTCAGAAGTTTGTGGGCAGACGCTCACTAGTCCACACCCACACCACCCACCCCACCCCACCCTAGGTTGTTCGTCCACTTGTATGGCTAAACCATAACGCAAAAGTAATAAGGCCACAACAAACACACTGAACCCGCCTGCCATGCCACATGACGAGGATGACAACAATTACTGTCTCTCTCTCTCTCTCTCTCTCTCTCTCTCTCTCTCTCTCTTTCTCTCTCTCTTTCTCTCTCTCTCTTTCTCTCTCTTCTTTTCTCTCTTCAGACGGAGTAGCCAGCTTCAAGGTGGAAAAGACCCTCTCTTTGATATTTTTGTTCGGTTTCGATCGATTTACAACGCAGGTACGAAAGCAGTTAGCATGAATTCTGTTCCGAGTGTTTCTTTTGTACTTGGGCTTTATTGATAACTGTACACACACAAAAAACGGATAAGTGAACTGTGAAAAATACCGTCTCTTCAGACGTCACAACTTCCGACGTTAAGAACAAACAGACAAACAAACACACTAACGAACAAACAACTTCAAACGCTATACCGGACTGCCGTTTTGCAAGGGAATGTTAAAAAAATTCATGGTTCACAAGTTAACACGCAACAGTTCTCGGATAGTCTATCGGGAACACTTGCACGCCAGGAAATACGATTCGTTTCGTTACTTACGGTTCATCCAGGCTGGAAGTATGTATCTTTTTACTGGGTTCCGGGCCATTTTTTTTAAACTGACTGTACGATGAAGAATGCCCAACTCACAACGCGCGCAGCCATGGCATCCTCTTTGGCCTTGGGCCATTCCGTTTTCTGCTGTCTTTCTTTTTTCTCCCCTTCTAGTTTTTTTCTTTTTTCTATGAAATGCTTCTACTCTTATATGGTCTGGAATCTTAAAAAAAAAAAAATATTTTTAAAAAGACATGTAATAATAAACCGGGGAGGATTGCATAAAGAGAAACTCCATTACAAAAACATTCTTTGGGGGGGGAGGGGTTGATTCACGGGATGGGCGCGGTAGGACAAAACACGGGGGGAGGGGGGTGGGGGGGGAAGGGGGGAAGAAAAAGATCTGGATGGGACAAGATAGACGTGGTACCACAAAGCTCGTGCTTGTTGGCATGATTTTAGGACAGATGACTTCGGTAACCACAACACAAAAAACTGGGCACACGAGCAGGGAGGTGAGAGAGAACATGGAGGGGTGGTTAGAGGTAAGGGACTGAAGAGGGGAGAGTGAAAAGGGGAGGGCGGGGGGGGGGGGCGGCGTGTGTCGTTTCATTTTTTTTTTTTTTTCCAGCTCGCCGACACAGACGAATGAGAGGCGATTTTTTTCCAAATCAGTTGAGCGGGACGAGAGTGGGGGAGGGGGGGGGGGGAGAAGGAAGGGGGTGTGTGTGCGTGCTCCCCCTTAGCCCCCTCCCTTACTTACCCCCCATCCCTCCCCACTCCCCACTCGCCTCGGTCACACACCCAACTGGCATGAAGTCGTGGGAATGCCTCCTCCCACACATTACCCTCTCTACATCATGTCAAGAGGCGGGAGAGTGGAGAGGGAGTCTCCAAACCCCTATGACCCCCCCCCCCCCCCCCACGCCTTACCCCCTTCCCCCACACCTAATCCTCTCCTGCAGTGGCTAAACACCTAGTGTAGACTCGGGCGCGCCCCCCCCCCCCCCATACCCCTCTCCCCCCCCTCCCCCTCCCCAGCGTGCACAATCACATGAGGCCTTCTCCCTCCATGAGGGTTCGCGTGCGGTAGTGGGGGGGAGTTGAGGGGGAAGGGTGTGTGTGTCTGTGTGTTGGGGGGGGGGGGGGTCACGAGCCCGTTGGCGGGGTGGAAGTGTCGTGGACTGGGGAGAGAGGAGGGGACGGGAGGGAGGTGGGTGGATTAGGAACGGTATGAGGTCATGTCTGAAGGGCTGGAATTGGATATGTCTGGGTGTTTCCTCCACCCCACCCAACTCTCCAAATCTGTGTGTGGGTCAAGAACGTGGCGCGTCTGTGTGCAGCGTGTGTGTGTGTGTGTGTGTGTGTGTGTTGTGTGTGTGGTGTGTGTGTGTGTGTTTGGGTGTGGTATGCGCGCGCGCGCGGCAGTGTGTGTGTGTGTGTCTGTGTGTGTGTTTGTGTGTGTGTGTGTGTGTGTGTGTGTGGCTGAGTGCGCGTATGCGTGCAGACAGAAGACAGACAGACAGATTGAGGTTGAGAGAGTATAGCCGTTGAATGAGAAAACAGCTCCTGATCGGATGATAAAACTCTAGATGTGGTAGCTTCATTAAACACCTCCTGCTTTGCTTCACCCACCCTCTCAACACACACCACACACACACACAACAAACACACAACACACACTCATAGTACAGGACACACACCACACACACACAACAACAACACACAAAACACACACATCGTCACAGACACACAACCACACACACACACACACACACACACAGTCCACAGGAACACAAACACACACCACACCAAACACTACCACACACACACACACATAACACCACACACACCCAAACACACAGACACACAGACACACATACATAGTCACAGACACACACATACACACACACACACACACACACCACACACACACAAACACACACAGAGTCACACACAAGAGTAACACACACACGGCACACACACGACACACACAGAGTCACACATAGAGTACCACACACACCACACTCACACCACACACACCAACACCACACACACACACCACACCACACACAAACACAGTCTCTCTCTTCTTTCTCTCTCTCTCTCTCTCTTCTCTCTCTCTTCCACACCAACCACACACAGACATTTCTCTCTCTCTCACCTCTCTCTCTCTCCCACCCTCTCTCTCTCCATATTAAGTCAATGTGCAAATTCACCCATTCACCCACACCCACCCTCCAACCCCATAGGATGGGAACGTTGACGTAAGGGGATGGGGGGGGGGGGGGTCGGAGGGGGGGGGGGTCGGGAGAGTGAGTGACATGAGCCACAGACAAACCTAGAGCAGACGCAGGTCTGCACGCGATAGTCAGTGGCTGGGTGGGTAGGGTTGCGCGTAAACCTAGATGAACATTGGGGTCATGCAGAACTTCACGACCTTTACACTACGACACACACCGCACACTACACACACACACACACACGCGCGCGCGCGCGCAAAACACTGCGCGCGCACGACACACAAACACACACACACACACACAACACCACACAACACACTTCAGAGAGAGAGAGTGGTCTATAACACAGAGAGAGAGAGAGAGAGAGAGAGAGAGAGAGAGAGAGAGAGAGAGGAGAAATTATAATACGAGAGAGAGAGAGAGAGAGATTGAGAGGGAGAGGTGAGAGAGAGAGAGATGGGGGAGAGAGATTATAATCCGAGAGAGATAGAGGAGAAAGATTATTATGAGAGAGAGAGAAGAGAGAGAGAGGGAGGAGAGAGAGAGAGAAGAGAGAGAGTGAGAGAATGATCATACGAGAGAGAGAGAGAGAGGGGGAGGGAGATTATACTACGAGAGAGATATATTAATATGAGAGAGAGGGAGAGGAGGAGAGAGAGAGAGGATGAGAGAGAGGAGAGAGATGATGAGTGAGAGAGATTATAATACGAGAGAGAGGTCATTATACGAAGAGAGGAGAGAGAGAGAGAGATGAGGAGAGAGAGAGAGACGAAGTGGACGAGAGAGAGATGAGAAGAGAGAGAGAGAGAGAGAGATTATAATACGAGAGAGAGGAGAGATTATTATACGAGAGAGAGACAAGACAGATTGTAATACGAGAGGGCAGAGAGAGCTTATGAGAGAGAGATTCATAATCAGTGTAGAGAGAGCAGGAGAGAGTGAGAGGAGATGTTATTACGAGAGAAAGAGAGGGGGGGGGGGGATTATACTACGAGAGATATAATTCGGAGAGAGAGACAGAGAGCAGAGAGATCATAATACGAGAGAGTGTGTTTATAATACGAAAGAGAGAGAGAGAGGATTATAATACGAGAGAGAGACACGACAGACAGAGGACAGAGAGATTATAATAAGAGAAG
>JAFLJL010017612.1:21814-39984 GCA_018398815.1 Conus ventricosus | reverse complement strand
AATGTGTAGATGTAGCCAGGGAGAAAGTTATAATACATCGATGATACTGAACATGGAGACCAGGCACGCACTGTCTTCTATTGAAATCTTTAATCTGCCACCTTTCCTTAATGCTAGGTTCACACTATGGAAACTGTGGGAAACTCTGGCAGTCTGCGCGTTAAAGAAACTGCTTTGGAAACCGTCTATAAATAAATGTGACTGGAGTTTCTGTCGACAATGTGAACGCTTGACGAAATTATACAGAAACTGCGAAGCTCTGCGTTTTGCACGGACTTCCCTGCTATTTTCGCCTTTTTTTTTTTTTTTTTTTTTTTTTTTGGGGGGGGGGGGGGGGGGGGGGGTCAATTTCAGTCAGTCTCGTGTACAAAAACTTTGTTGCCTACCTGTTCACACTTTGGAAACGATATGGAAACTCGGTAGCGTCAGTGTCCAAGTTTCTTCTCGGCCTGTATTTCCAAACAACTTTTGCAGACTGAGATGGAAGGAAACAGGCTTGGCAAATCTATCGGGAATATCCGATAGAGGTAATGCAGTTTGTTGAAGGGGGTAATGTGAGTTTTCTCTGTGCAGATTTCGGTTACCGACAAGAAATTGGGGCTGTTTCCAGGCCGGTTTCCATAGTGTGAACTAAGCATTACAAGCATCAGGTTATGTATCCCGTAAAAAACAGTTCATTCAGTGGCTACATGACTGAGCTGCAAATCACATGGTTGTAGCTTGGGCCACAGTGTGCTAAGGCATGGGTACTGGCGAATAGTATTCACAACTGACTGCATGTGTGTGCGTGTGCGTGTGCGCGCGTGCGTGCACGCGCGCGCGCGCGTGTATGAGAGAGACACATGTTACATCTCCCTTCTTTTAAAACAACAACAAAAACTAACCAACTGGACACACAATAACACATACAAAAAATCAATGCACACAACACAATTTTAGTTAGAATCAGAAAGGATGTATATACATTAGAGGCAACAGCAGGCAATTCTTTTCATGCATTTTTCATTACCGATCACTTTCCTGCAAAAGAAAGAAGAAATTAAAAATGAATAGAAATAAAAATAAAAATAAACAGCGTGGAGTACGGGCATATTCATATCCTTTTTCATATGCTTCTGCTACAGTCTCTGAGTGGTTACACATGTAACAGTCCACAACTACAACAGTCCCTTCAATCTACCACTGCAGACTAACTCATGACCAACAAGCAGTCTCTGTCTCTTGGTGCACGCCACCAGTTACAAGTTAAGCTTCCTGTATGAAACCAGGCTGGTAGCTGAGCCGGTGAGGTCGCTTCACTGGACCCCATACCTGGTGGCGAGAGCGTCAGGGTTGTCTGGCATTGACGAGGTCGTGGCAGTGGTTGAAGGCACAGCTGCTGTGGCCAAAGGGTGTGGCAGCGTTTGAGTCTGCCGGGCTGTTTTCTGATAAAACGCCGGTTGCGACGGTAGTGTTGCCGTCATCTGTCTTCAGCAGGTATGATCGCGGTACCTTGCCGTGCGCGGTGATTCTGGCGGGCTGCCAGCGGTCTCCGGGAGTGAGTTGCACGAACACTTCATCTCCGGGCTGGAAGGCGGGGAGGGGCCGGCTGCCACGGTCGTAGTAGTTCTTTTGGCTGGCCTGGCACTGGCGGCGCCGAGCCACCACAGTCTGCGGGTCGACGACTCGGGGCTGTAGCTGGTGGTGGGTGTCGGGCAGCACAGAGCGCAGTTGTCGACTCTGCAGCAGCTGTGCCGGGGATGCCAGGCCGTCCACGGGGGTATTGCGGTACTCAAGGATGCTGAGCAGCGCGGACCCTTTGCCTGCATTGGCCTTTTCCAGGATGTTCTTTGCCACTTGCACATATTTTTCTGCCAGGCCATTAGACTGTGCATAGCGGGGGCTGGTCATCATGTGTTGTATATCCCAGTCTCGTGTGAAGCGGGCAAATTCATCTGAAGAGAACTGGGGCCCGTTGTCGCTTATGAGAGTCTCTGGGATGCCGTACCTTGCGAAGTGAGCCTTCAGCTTTCTGACCACAGCCGCAGTTGTTGTAGTGGTCAACTCATCGAGCTCGAAGAAGCGGCTGTAGTAATCTACGGTTACCAGATAGTCTTTTTTGTCCCAACAAAACAGGTCCACCGCCACTCTTTGCCATGCGCGTGACGGTATCTCGTGAGGTAGCATCGGCTCCTTGGCATTGGACGGCCGCCTCTCGTTGCAGACGGCGCATGCAGCCACAGTGCGTTCGATGTCCACTGCCATCCTGGGCCAGAACAGCAGCTGGCGTGCGCGCTGAAGGCACTTCTCCACGCCCAGGTGGCTGGCGTGAATCTTGGTCAACATTTCGGCTCGGAGCATTGCGGGTACGAAGATTCGCTCTCCCTTGAAGATGACGCCCTTTATGAGTGAGAGTTCGTCCCTAAAGTTCCAGAAGTCTTCCGCGCTTTTGTGGCAATGCTGGCGTGAGTCGAGCCAGCCGTCGCGGATGTATGTCAGCACCACGCTGAGGTTCGGGTCGTCGTTAGTGGTCTTTCTGATGAGCTCCATCTTTTCGTCACTGACGGGCAGGTTTTTTATGATGACATGGATCTGCAAATCCAGGTCTTCAACAGTGTCCAGGGGCTCAGGCGGTAGTGACTTGCGAGACAAGGTGTCAGCCACGGGGATCTGCTTGCCTGGTACGTGAACAACTTTGATGCTGTACTTTTGAAGGCGAAGGGCATACGCTGGAGACGTGGGGGTGCTGATGCCAGGGGCTTTTTCACAATTCTGCCCTGTTAAGGCAAAGTCAAGTAAGTCCATTTTTGTCAAAAATGAGGTTATTTGTGAATCACAGTCACCATTTAGGTGCGCATCTTCTGTGTTATTTTTTTAGGCTGAACGGCCTTTAGTTTTCGAGATTTAAGCAAGTATGTCCATGTTAAATTTCCTTTAAGTACCAGAATGTTTTGACAGAATGAAGTAAGTCCTACAACTCCAGATTCCCTTGATGTTACTATAAATACCCTCTACATGCTACGTCGATCACAATTTGATGGCAAAAGAGAGCATGTCCTTTAGCCAGTGAGAGAAAAGGATCAAGTTGCAAACCAATCAGAATACTTGTTACTTTGATTGTTGGGGAGTCGTGCGGCGAGTAACCATGGGTGATTCAGACACATCAGAGTAAGTTCTGGTTTAATACTTGTAATATAGTGATGTTGATAGTGTTTATAGTAATGTTGATAATGTTGAATGCGTTGTTTGTGGTGTAACTTGTCGTCTTGGCCGTGCAAATGCTTGAAAATATAATGGGCCAGTCATTTGGCTGCTTGATCAAGTTTTGGCTTTGATCTAGTTTTTCAGTTTCTGTTTCTTCACTACCGGTAATCAGTCTAGCCAGAAAGGTACATTCAGTGCCAAGCCTATGGATGCGTGAGTGTGTATGCATGTGTCAGTGGATGTGTCCATAAAATTGTGACGGCCTCCCACAAAATGATAGATAAGTCGCGCAGGGCTGATCGCCGCTGCGGGCAACAAAGAATAGTGAGGGTCATTTGGGGTAAAATGAGATTTTTGGATCGACGTATTGTAACGCTGTTAAATTCATCAAAATCAGGAAATATTTTCGATTATGAAGGCCAGGGAATTAGTGGCCTTATAAACGAATATTTCGCCACCATCAATAGCAATGAAAAGGAATATCGGCCCTAGTATTTTCTAAAGTGTGTGTATGCGCGCGCGCGTGCGCGCCTGTGTGTGTGTGTGTGTGTGTGTGTGTGTGTGTGTGTGTGTGTGTGTGTGTGTGTGTGTGTGTGTGCGCGTGCATGCGTGCATGTGTGTGTGTGTGTGGGGGGGGGGGGGTGGGGGATGGTCGTTACTGAGTTAGAGTGTGATTGTGTGTTTGCGAAGACCATATGAACGTATTTAGAAAAAAAAAATGCACGAAATATTTACTTCCTCTTACTTTACTTTACCAATTCCTCCCTCCTCGTTCTTTTCAAACTGTCTCTGTTTGCATCTTTCTCTCTCTCGCTCTCTCTCTCTCTCTCTCTCTCTCTCTCTCTCTCTCTCTCTCTCTCTCTCTCTCTCTCTTCCTTCCCTCCTCCTCCCTCTCTTCCCTTCCCTCTTTTCCTCTCTCTGTCCCTTCTTCACCTTCCTTTCTCTCTCTCTCCGTTTGTCTCTGTCTCTGTCTCTGTCTGTCTCTGTCTGTCTCTCTCTCTCTCTCTCTCTCTCTCTCTCTCTCTCTCTCTCTCTCTCTCTCTCTCTCCGTCTCACCCATTTCATTCCTAGAAAAGTCTATTCTACAGTATCACCCGATTAATTGAAAATGCCTTGGGGTGGGACCACTCCTTGGTTTGCACAGTTAATTTCACTTTTTTATGTTGATTTCAATGCTGTTTCAGATAAGGCAGAAAACTGAAATTAAAGAACACGCGGATGATTTTTTAGATAGATAATTAGAAGTCCTTACGTAATACCAAGTTCCTTTGGATTACCGGGTTTCACTGTAATACACTTACTGACTCGGAAAAGTGACCAGCATATAATGCGCATGTGAAAATTACAACTTGCATAAATGTACCTTTTTTTGTAAAATATTTAACAAACAATTTGATCCAAAATAATGTGGCAAAAACAAGTATGTACACATACTCGCTTTTGGCAAAAAATTTAACAAACCTGTTTTATTAGAATGTTTAGGCAGAGAAAAGTACGTCCATAAAAATTGAAATATAAAAGAAAATGAAGAAGCTATCGAAAAACCCTGAATGGACAAACAATTCGTCTCTGTCCTGAATATAATCCAGAAATAAAAACAGAAAAACTATTGACACTGTTTGAGAATTCAATTAAAACACAAAAATGCGTTTTTCTCGAAAGTAGATTTTATGGACTTGCTTGGTTTTGCCTTAACAGGGCAGAATTGTCTCTAGAGGTTTGTGGTCGGATTGGACAAGGACCTCGCGCTGGCCGTATATGTACTGGTGAAATCTCTCGCATCCGAAGACGATGGCATACAGTTCCTTTTCTATTTGTGCGTAGTTTTCTTCCGTCTTGTTTAAAGACTTGGAAGCGTAGGCGATGGGCTTGTTGTCCTGGAATATGGCTGCACCCAGGCCGTGTTTGCTAGCGTCCACTTGCAAGGTGATCTTCTTTGCTGGGTCGTAGATGGCGAGCACGGGATGGCTGGCCAGCGTGGACTTGATGTGATCCCATGCGGTCTGCTGGGGCGCTTCCCACACGAACTCATTTTCGTCCTTCAGCAGATCACGTAGCGGCTTTGTTGTTTCCGCCAGGTAGGGGGCGAACTTTGACAGGTACGTCACCATGCCCAGCATTGTCTCCAGCTCTTTGCGGTCCGTTGGCGGCTTCATGTCTTGCACAGCCTTCACTTTTAGCGGGTCGGGCTTGATCCCATCAGAGGAGATGATGTGGCCGAAGTAGTCTACTTCTTGCACGCCGATGCTAAGTTTATCTGGGTTCAGCTTGAGGTGCCGTTCTGTGGCTCTGTCCAGTGTGGCCTTGAGGTTGCGGTCGTGCTCTTCCTTGTTTCTCCCAGTCACTAGCAGGTCGTCCACCAGTGTCACAACACCCGGCACGCCCTCAAAAACCTCGTCCATTTTCCGTTGGAATTCATCTTGGGCGCTCACCAGGCCGAAAGGCATGCGCAGGAAGCGGTACCCGCCAAAGGGCGAGTTGAAAGTGGTCATGTAAGACGCCTTGCTGGACAGCGTCATTTGCCAGTAGCCACTTTTTGCGTCTAGTTTACTGAAGTATTTTGCTCCTGGAATCTTGGCTAGTGCATCTTCTAGGGTTGGCGTGGCGTAGTGTGGCCGCTTTATTGCCAGGTTCAAGTCTTTTGGGTCCAGGCAGATGCGCAGCTTCCCGTTGGTCTTTTCCACCACCACCAGCGAATTTACCCAGTCAGTCGGGCGCGTGACCTTGGCGATGACCCCTGCAGCTTCCATGGCGTCCAGCTCCTTCTTCAGGCGTTCTCTGAGTGCGTGCGGCACACGTCTGGGCGCGTGGACTACGGGTGTGCTGTCTTCTCGCAGGTGGATGTTTACTTCTCCCTCCAGACTGCCCAGGTCGTCAGCGAACAAGTGATTGTACTCGTGAAGTACGCTCTCCTTTGTCAGTTCTGGATGGGCCACTGTCAGCACCATCTTGATGATCTGTAGCTGCAGCGACGCCTGGAGCCCCAACACTGGCTGCGAGTGGCGTGTCGTCTCAGCCACGTAGAACATGCCTTGGTAGTCCTGAGCCTTGTAAGAGCATTTCATAGTTGTGACACCCTTGATATTGATGCGCTGCCCAGCGTACCCGTACAGGCCAACTTTACCAGGCTGGAGTGGTGGCGGCGCAGTCATCTTTTTGTAGATCTGATGGGGAATTACGTTCGCCTGCGCGCCTGTGTCGACCTTGAAGCGCAGAACGTCACCTGTCTCCATGCGGATGTTGACGTAGGCGGTGTCGGGATGGTCTCTGCCGTCGGCGATGACGTCGACGTTGAGGGATGAATTGAGGTCGTCTTCTTCCTCCATTTTCTCCACCTGATGGACGGCTCGCTTGCGTTTGGAGCGACACACCTTGGAGAAATGGTTCTGTTTGCCACACTCGCGGCATTGCTTGCCGTAGGCTGGGCATGCCCTCTTGCCGTGTCTCTGTCCACAGTTATTGCAGTCATATGTGTCACTGCTTTGGTGTGGCCATCGATCTTTACTGCTGGACTCCATGCGTCTCTCCTTGATGACGTCTACTGCCTCTTCTTTCTGCATGGCCGCCAGTCGCTGCTTTGTTGCTTCATGCGTCACGACAATCTCGATGGCTCTGTCCATGGTAAGCTGGTCTCCAGCCTGCAGCAGCTTTTCTCGGGCCTCTTGTGATAGGATCCCGCATACAATGCGGTCGCGCACCATTTCCTCAGCGTGTTTGTATGCACAGTCCTTGACGAGGGTGCGGATGTTGGTGAGGAATTTCTCAAAATGTTCCCCTTCTTGTTGTTTCTGTTCAGAAACAAATATCGTGCGAACAGGGAGTTTTTCTTAGGGGTAGTATGCTTCTCAAAGTTCTTGCACAACACCTCTAATTTGTTGCTCTCTTCAGATGACAGATTCCATGTGTTGAAGATTTCTCTTCCCTTCTCTCCTGACCAGATGAGCAGGTAGGCGCATCGTTCAGCTTCTGAAGTCTTGTTCAGCGGTCCGGCAAACATTAGGTTCACATGCTGCTTGAATTTCCGCCATTCCTCTTGAAGATTTTTCGAGTCCCAATTCAGGCTTGGATTCTGTAGAGATGAAGCCATTTTTTACTGCTAGGTGCGGTTCGATCCCACTTCTGACACCATGTAGATGTAGCCAGGAAGAAAGTTATAACACATCGATGATACTGAACATGGAGACCAGGCACGCACTGTCTTCTATTGAAATCTTTAATCTGCCACCTTTCCTTTACAAGCATCAGGTTATGTATCCCGTAAAAACAGTTCATTCAGTGGCTACATGACTGAGCTGCAAATCACATGGTTGTAGCTTGGGCCACAGTGTGCTAAGGCATGGGTACTGGCGAATAGTATCACAACTGACTGCATGTGTGTGTGTGTGTGTGTGTGTGTGCGCGTGTGCGTGTGCGCGCGTGCGTGCACGCGCGCGCGCGCGTGTATGAGAGAGACACATGTTACAGAATGAGGTGAAGAAACAGCAAAAAAACCACAACCCAAAACAACAACAAAAAAGACAGAAAGACAGAGAAAACATTAAAATGAAAAGGAAGAAAGCAAAACAGAAAGAAAGAAGGAAGAAATAAGAGACAGAAATGAACGAAAGAGATTAAACAAGGTGGCAGAAAGAAAGAAACAAAGAGAGGACAGACTGACGAGCGAATTAAAAAGAAAGGTAACCGAATACATGTAATAAAGAACGAAAGAATTAAAAGTGAGAAAATAGAGAGATCCAAGAAGAAATAAAGACAGACAGACGAATAGAAAGAAAAGACAAAAAAGTGAGAAAATAGAGAGATCCAAGAAGAAATAAAGACAGACGAATAGAAAGAAAAGACAAAAAGAGAGGAGAAAAAAAGGGACAAGAGAAGAGAAAAAAGGGAAAGAGAAGAGAAAAAGGGAAAAGAGAAGAGAAAAAAGGGGAAAGAGAAGAGAAAAGGGGAAAGAGAAGAGAAAAGGGGAAAGAGAAGAGAAAAAAAGGGAAAAGAGAAGAGAAAGAAGGGGAAAGAGAAGAGAAAAAAAGGGAAAGAGAGAAGAGAAAGAAGGGGAAAGAGAAGAGAAAAGGGGAAAGAGAAGAGAAAAAAGGGGAAGAAAGAGAAAAAGGAAAAGAAGAAAAGGGGAAAAGAGAAGGAAAAGGGGGAAGGAAGAAAGGAAGGGAGAAAGGGGAAAAGAGAAAGAGAAAAGGGGAAAAGAAAGAGAAGAAAGGGAAAAGAGAAGAGAAAAGGGGAAAGAGAAGAGAGAAAAAAGGGGAAAAAGAAGAGAAGGGGAAAAGAGGAGAAAAAGAAGAAGAAGGAAAAGAGAAAAAAGGGGAAAGAAAAAAAGGGAAAGAAGAAGAGAAAAAGGGGAAAGAGAAGAGAAGAGAGAAGGGAGGAAAAGAAAGAGAAGAGAAAAAGGGGAAAGAGAAGAGAAAAGGGGAAAGAGAAGAGAAAAGGGGAAAGAGAAGAGAAGAAGGGGAAAGAGAAGAGAAAAAGGGGAAAGAGAAGAGAAAAAGGGAAAGAGAAGAGAAGAAGGGAAAGAGAAGAAAAAGGGGAAAGAGAAGAGAAAGAAGGAAGAGAAGAGAAGAAGGAAAGAGAAGAAAAAGGAAAGGAAGAAAGAAAGAAGAAAGAAGGAAAGAGAAGAGAAAAAAGAGGAAAAGAAGAGAAAGGAAAGAGAGAAGAAAAAAGAGGTAAGGCAGACAGAAGGTAAGGCAGACAGACAGAACAGACGACAGAAGCAACACACAAAACATAGAAAGATAGAAAGAAGAAGAAGAAACATACCCAAAAAATACACAGAAAGAACAAACAAGCACACACACACACACACAACACACACACACACACACACACAACACAACACACACACACACACACACTCGCACACAGATTTTCAACAACAACAAAGAAAGATAAGCAAAGAAATAGACAGAAAGACAGTATGGCGACCAAAGAAATACAAGGAAAAGAAAGATAAGAAAAAGGGTCAAAAGATAGACAGGTAAGGAAAGGGATCCAAAGAAAGACAGAAAGAAAAAAAGAAAGAAGAAGGAAGAAAGATTAGAGAAGACATTTTAATTAAGCAAAAATATCGAAGGAAAGATCAAGACAGAAAGAACGAACGGAAAGAAAGAAAAACAGACAGGAAGGTTAGGAGGCGAAGAAATGGAAAAAATAAAGACAGTAAGGTCAGTAAAGAAATGGAAAGAGAAAAACTTCAAGATAAACGAGGATGTATCACTCAAAGAATACACACAAAAGGAAAAAAAAAAATCAAAACCCTACCCCACCCCCCACCCCCCCAAAAAAGAAAAAAAAATCCAGTTAAAAAAAACAACAAAGAAAGAGATAAATAAGCGCGGACATGCAAAGAAGACAGAAGGAGAGAAGAGAAAGGAAGATCAGGGAGAAGGAAGGAGAAAGAAAGACACACAGAGAGGAAGGGACAAAGACAGAAAGAAGAAAGGAGAGGGAAGATCAGAAAGAAGGAATGAGACAGACAAAAAGAAAGGAAAAGAAAGAGAGAAAACAAAAGCAAAGAACGAATGGTAGAGTTAAAAAAAAAGGAAAGAAAAACAAAAAGCAAAACAAAACCAAAACAAAAGAAAACAAAACAAAAACAAAACAAAACAAAGCAAAACAAAAAAACCCCAAACCAACCTAAACCAACCCCAAAACCAACCCAAAACCAACCCAACCTAACCCACCCCAACCCACCCCACCCCACCCCAACCCAACCCACCCCAAACCAAACCAAACCAAACCAAAACCGAAGACAGACAGAAACAGGGACGGGGCAAAACGAGGGAAGGTGCCAGGTTTGTCCAGGTCAACGAACGGACGAGTCAGGTGTCGTCTGATCTTATATACCCCCCTCCCTTCCCCTACCCCCCTACCCCCCTTCCACCCCCACCCCCCCCCCCCCCCCCCCCTCACCAAGTCATGTCCTGCACACAGCGTTTTTGGGGAGACAACCTCCACGCACCGAGTTAACCGGACACCATGACGTCATCCTTCTGGAGAAGATGCTTCCTGGTGACATACCCGACCATCCCTACCCCTAGCCCCCCCCCCCCCCCCCCCCCCCCCCCCCCCCCCCCCCCCACCCCCCCTGCTCCCCTGCACGCTCCCCAACCTCCCCCCCCCCCCCCTCTTTCCCGCCCACTCTCTGGTTTGATCGTGTTTATTCTTAACACATTGCTGCCGTTTTGATTAAGGACAATCTGAATGTTTGGGCTAAAACTAAGCTTTGAAAAAATATTGTATACATTTGTCTTTATTGATAGCGTCGCCTCTGATGTGTGCACGCGTGGTTTGTTTGTTTTCTGTACATCTGTTTGTTTGTAGAACGTTTTAGACACCGTACAACGTCACTTCACGGCAATACATCAATCAGCAACAGCGCACTCACAAAAAACGGGCGTCCGCCCACTCGCTCAAAGATGCACGCACGTATCAATCGCCATCTATAAATGTTAACAGGGAACGGCGGGGTGAAGAGGGGGGTGGAAGGGTGGAGGAGAGGAGAGGAGAGAAGAGAGAGAGAGGGGGGGGGGGGCACAAAAATTTAAAACATGGCGATGCAAGTCCGAACTGAACAAGCTTGTATCGCAAATCAAATGTATTTCCTTAGAACTGTTTTTAAGTCGCTCCGCGTTACCTAGACAACGACATCTCACAAGAGTTTAGCATCACCTCGGCTGAGCTCTCCCTCCCTCCCTCCCTCCCTCCCTCCCTGAATTCACTCCCTCAACCGCTGTGTGTGTGTGTGTGTGTGTGTGTGTGTGCGTGCGTGCGTGCGTGCGTGCGTGCGTGCGTGCGTGCGTGCGTGCGCGCGCGTGCGTGCGTGCGTGTGTGTGTAATTTCAGCTGAGCTGGTTTCAAGCAAGAGGGGAAGTGTTGTTGCAAGTTCTGCAGTGGAAAGAGATTGCTTTTTTGATTTGATCGAACAGAACTTCACATATCAAATACATACCAACAGCTGTAAAAATAACATCGCATACGAACTGGAGTAAGTTTTCTTTTATTTTCTTCAAATCTTGTCACCTTTATATTTCTTTAAGAAAACTGGCCAAAATGTATCTAATTCAGCCAGTGCCTTCAGTTAGAAACCTGAGTGGGTTTGGTGGTTCTGTTGTGTGACACTATCAGTGATCTGTGATCTGGTGGTCCTGTTGTGTGACACAGTGATCTGTGATCTGGTGGTCCTGTTGTGTGACAGTGATCTGTGATCTGGTGGTCCTGTTGTGTGACACAGTGATCTGTGATCTGGTGGTCCTGTTGTGTGACACAGTGATCTGTGATCTGGTGGTCCTGTTGTGTGACACAGTGATCTGTGATCTGGTGGTCCTGTTGTGTGACACAGTGATCTGTGATCTGGTGGTCCCGTTGTGTGACACAGTGATCTGTGATCTGGTGGTTCTGTTGTGTGACACTATCAGTGATCTGTGATCTGGTGGTTCTGTTGTGTGACACTATCAGTGATCTGTGATCTGGTGGTTCTGTTGTGTGACACTATCAGTGATCTGTGATCTGGTGGGTCTGTTGTGTGACACTATCAGTGATCTGTGATCTGGTGGGTCTCTTGTGTGACACAGTGATCTGTGATGTGGTGGTTCTGTTGTGTGACACAGTGATCTGTGATCTGGTGCTTCTGTTGTGTGACACAGTGATCTGTGATCTGGTGGTTATGTTGTGTGACACTATCAGTGATCTGTGATCTGGTGGTTCTGTTGTGTGACACTATCAGTGATCTGTGATCTGGTGCTTCTGTTGTGTGACACAGTGATCGGTGATCTGGTGCTTCTGTTGTGTGACACAGTGATCGGTGATCTGGTGGTTCTGTTGTGTGACACTATCAGTGATCTGTTTCTCGGTGCATACCGCTGATGCACTGGTGAATGGACACTGGATTGAACTCAGGTCCCTGTGTTTGTGAAGAACACCCCAGCAAACGTTGGAAACAAAACGCGCAGCAGCGATCTGAACATGTGAACATTTGGCCTGCTTCCTTCCACAGCGAAACAGAAAACTTTCCCATCCACCTTGAAACAAGTTCCAGCAGACTGCATCGCATCTGTCCCAATCTTGATGACGAGCTTTGCAGATGACGTCATCGTAGGACCAGCACCAGCGGCGATGTTAGCAGTACGCCGTATAACGCAGTACGCCGTATAACACGTACGAAGCGTCTTTTTGTCTGAGCTCACGGAAAGAAGACAGTGGCGACATGACACAAGGACATACGGCCTCCAATTTCCTTGACTGTATGAATGAAGCTGGCCCTTTAACCAGCGATGCTGACACAAAGTTGTCGGCACACCTATTAGTGTGTCTGTGTGGGGGCTGTGACAATGACTGCAGTTTTATTGCTGAAAATGGAATTTAGCGTTCATGTATCTGAGAACAATTTTATTACGTTGGGCAGGTGCACCCATCTTGATGATGTGCAGAAGACAGGGAAAGATTCAGATAAACGGACAACAACAATACACATAAACATGCACACATGCATGCACACACAAGTACACACACACACACACACGCATACACGCACGCACGCACGCACGCAAGCACTCAAGCACGCACGGACACACACACGCACGCATGCGCGCACGCAGAGAGAGAGAGAGAGAGAGAGATGTTCCACAAATTTTTTTCCTCAAATTTTGTCTTCGGCGGTTGTTTGGTGAAATGATTCCAAGACAATATTTCAACAATGAATTGGCCGCCCATCAAAGCAAAGATAGCTGCACACACATGCTGTGGAACACAGGCCGGAAAAAGGTAGTCATTGCAGAACATGACTGCAATAGTGTAAACAAAGAACAGTCTTTTTCGGAATGATCACGAGTTTGTAATACTAATTTCTGGTACCGAAGAAAGTATATTTGACATATAAGAATAATGCTTCTTCCTTAACACGAGTTGGTAAAAGGAATACACACGTATACAAACGTTCGTTCATTTTGAACATATAACCAGCCTGTCAGCTAGCAAGTTGCTTACTTAGGCAGGTAGGTAGTAGACAAAGTAGGTAAAGAGATATGTAGGCAATTAGTTTATGACAAAATGTGATGAGGACAGTCACATAAACGCGGTTTCCCACTTTATGAATGAGCTCATTGCGATTTACAATTGGCAAGTTAAAGTGACAGAATAAAATGACACTGTTTGACAGCACAGTAGATTCACAACATAGAAAACGCTCACTTCACTGTGAACAGGTCGAAATCACACTGTGAACAATGAAAAAGTAGGCAAGCGAAAAAGTGTAACGATGTATGTAAAGTACACCACACACACAATATTCACAGGCTCAGCTTAGGCGTAGTTTTTTTTTTTTTAAATTTTAAGTACATTTTGAATGGGTTTTTTTGTGTTTTTTTTTCATTTTCAAATCACGTGCGCCTAGCTTACTTTCAACCCACCCACCCCCGCCATCCTTTCTTATTGCAAGAATGCGTGCGTGCGTCAGTGCGCGTACGCGCGCGCGCACACGGTCGTGGCGCGCGCGTGCCGTGCGCTGCGCGTGTGTGTGTGTGTGTGTGTGTGTGTGTGTGTGTACGCGCGGGCGCACATGCATGGATGCATGTGTGTGCGTGTGTGTTTGAATATGTGTGTGTGTGTGTGTGCGCGAACGCGTTCGTGTGTGTTATGTGTTCTGTTCTGTTCCTTGTACATCAATGGTACGTTGATGTGTAACACGAGGGCAAAAGAATGTGTACGTTTTGTTTGCATGTTGTGAGGAACATGTACGAACTGTTCTGGAAACAGCTCTGGAAACAAAACCAGTCCCAACCACCCAACCATTCAAAGACAAATTCTAAACATGACAGTTTTCAATTCAGCTTCCTTCCAGTCACGATCTACTTCGGCTTGCACGGAAACACGTGAACTGTGAAGAGGTCAGCAAGGCATCTTTTGTTATCATGATCAACCTCCATCTGTTTCCCCTAGGCTCTAAATACAGTATCGTCCTCTGATTGGTGGAAAGACCCCCTCAGCACGTGACTTCTTCTCCACACACGACGTACCCATTGACCTAGTGTCCATGGTGAGGGCGCTTGTACCCGCTCACCACACCCCTCCCTCCCTCCCTCTGTTCCCCGCTCTCCCCTGCTCTCCCCTGTCCCTCACCCCTCTCTCCTGTCTCGTTCAGCCAGAAACAACTCTACACCCCACGTGGTCACCCACCCTTTCCCTACCACTTCTCTCTCTCTCCCTCTCCCCCTCTCTCTCTCTCTTCATCCCTCTCTCTCTCTCTCTCTTCATCCCTCTCTCTCTCTCTCTCTCTCTCTCTCTCTTTTCATCCCTCTCTCTCTCTCTCTCTCTTCATCCCCCTCTCTCTCTCTCTTTTCATCCCTCTCTCTCTCTCTTCATCCCCTCTCTCTCTTCATCCCCTCTCTCTCTCTTCATCCCCTCTCTCTCTCTTCATCCCCTCTCTCTTCATCCCCCCCCCCCCTCTCTCTCTCTCTCTCTCTCTCTCTCTCTCTCTCTCTCTCTCTTTCTCTCCATTGCTCCATCTTCAGGCCGCTCACTGTTGCACCGTCAAGGGGTGGAGAGGGCAGGTATGTGTTTGTGTGGGGAGGGGGGGAAGGGGTGGAGATAGGTGGTTGAAGGATTTGTGACTGCTTCATATCGAGGGCAACAGGCAGTGGCTATTGTTGTGTTGTACCCCTGACGACAGACTAATCGCGCCAATGTTCAAAACACCTGTGGCATTTGCATCGAGTTGTCTCTCTTCTCTCCTATTATTCCCTGCATGAAGGCTGTTACAATCCGTCCTTTATCACATATCACAGGTTAAGTATTCCCTGCATGAAGGCTGTTACAATCCGTCCTTTATCACATATCACAGGTTAAGCGATGAACTTACGGATTTTTCAAATTCATCACAGATGAAATCTCAAGGCTATGCCATGCAAGACAATAGCACCCCTTAGCCAAAATGACGGCCGAAACCACGTCTCAATTGATTTTTCGCACATCTTAATCATTTGAACACACCGAACATCATTGCCACAATCTCCAAGACTCACCATTTGTGAATCATTGGACAATACCAATAGTTAAGAGGCTGTGTCCAGGACGGGGGAAATCGTGATTGGTGATGCATACGTGAACCAAGCAAGTTGATGTATTAGTCAGGCTTAACACACCAAGGTTATCTCTGCACTCATACACGCACATGCACACTCATGCATCCACCAAACATTCCACTTTCCCGTCTCTCCTGACACGACTGAGAACAAGAAACTCCACTTAAAACCACACATGAAAAATCCAGAGGCACAAAAAAGGAATAGAATCAAAACACACCAGATCAATATTCCTGACCCCGGGTTATGAACTACGACGGCTTCTTACCTGGCCGGGTTTACACACACACACACACACACACACACACACAACACCACACACACACACACACCACACACACACACACACACACACACACACACAATTCTCGAACAAGTCACTGCAGATTTGCTTCAGCACCGGGTGATAGTGCCGCCTTGGGTTGTCTGGCACCAGGTTCCAGGACTGGGTCTCAGTGCTTGACTCTGGAGACTTCTTCTTCGACGTCAGAGTTTTCTTCTTCTTCTTCTTCTTCTTCTTCGTCTTCTTCTTCTTCTTTTGCTTCTTCTTCTTTTGCTTCTTCTTTTGCTTCTTCTTCTTCTTTTTCTTTTTCTTCTTTTCTTTTCCCCAGACTCTGGGCTTTGGACGTAGTTTGTTGTCGATGTAGGAGTCCATCCTGTCTTTGGCGCCTACACCCTGCGTCACAGACTATGCGTCCACTGCTGTCTTCCAGACCACGTTGTTTGGGACCGTCATCTGTCCTGCTCGCTCTCTCCTACTCTTGTTGTTCTCCTTTCGGTTTATACAGGGATTTAAACGAAGAATATCCTTGGGCCATGACTGTGTCCATGGTGTTCTCTGCCACCTTGTCCACATCCACAAAGAATATCCCTTGGGCCATGTCTGTGTCCATGGTGTTCTCTGCCACCTTGTCCACATCCACAAAGAATATCCCTTGGGGCATGTCTGTGTCCATGTTCTCTGCCACCGTGTTCACATCCACAATGAATCCCCTCTCGCTGCATTCTTCCTCTCAACAGCACCGACACCCATTCCTTCATAACGGCTTACCGAACACCCACTTCTCACCAAATGGACATGAACAATTCCTGACCACCTCAGGGGTCACTTTCACACAGTATGTCTCCTATAGAGAGCTACGACAACGTCGTCCACATGCATTGCAACCAGCCTGACAGCAGCATCCACACAGTGCCTCGCAGCTACAGCCACCGGACAAGCACAACACTCCAGTTCTTTAACTCATGCACTCGGTCTGGTTACTAAGCAACTTCAGCTGACTCGGCGCCTAGCACCTACTTGATGATCCGAGGTCCTAGTGGAGGTACTTGTCTCCCTTTTGTTATCAGGAAGTGCTCGTCTCCCTTTTGTTATCAGGAAGTGCTTGTCTCCCTTTTATTATCAGGAAGTGCTTGTCTCCCTTTTGTTATCAGGAAGGAAGTGCATGTCTCTCTTTTGTTTTCAGGGAGGAAGTGCTTGTCTCCCTTTTGTTATCAGGAAGTGCTTGTCTCCCTTTTGTTATCAGGAAGGAAGTGCTTGTCTCCCTTTTGTTATCAGGAGGAAGTGCTTGTCTCCCTTTTGTTATCAGGAAGGAAGTGCTTGTCTCCCTTTTGTTATCAGGGAGGAAGTGCTTGTCTCCCTTTTGTTATCAGGAAGGAAGTGCTTGTCCCCTTTTGTTATCAGGAAGTGCTTGTCTCCCTTTTGTTATCAGGAAGGAAGTGCTTGTCTCCCTTTTGTTATCAGGAAGGAAGTGCTTGTCTCCCTTTTGTTATCAGGAAGTGCTTGTCTCCCTTTTGTTATCAGGAAGTGCTTGTCTCCCTTTTGTTATCAGGAAGTGCTTGTCTCCCTTTTGTTATCAGGAAGTGCTTGTCTCCCTTTTGTTATCAGGAAGTGCTTGTCTCCCTTTTGTTATCAGGAAGGAAGTGCATGTCTCCCTTTTGTTATCAGGAAGGACGTGCGTGTCTCCCTTTTGTTATCAGGAAGTGCTTGTCTCCCTTTTGTTATCAGGAAGTGCTCGTCTCCCTTTTGTTATGAGGAAGTGCTCGTCTCCCTTTTGTTATCAGGAAGGAAGTGCTTGTCTCCCTTTTGTTATCAGGAAGTGAAGTGCTCGTCTCCCTTTTCTTATCAGGAAGTGCTCGTATCCCTTTTGTTATCAGGAAGGAAGTGCATGTCTCCCTTTTGTTATCAGGAAGTGCCTGTCTCCCTTTTGTTATCAGGAAGTGTTTGTCTCCCTTTTGTTATCAGGAAGGAGGTGCTTGTCTCCCTTTTGTTATCAGGAAGGAAGTGCTTGTCTCCCTTTTGTTATCAGGAAGGAAGTGCTTGTCTCCCTTTTGTTATCAGGAAGGAGGTGCTTGTCTCCCTTTTGTTATCAGGAAGGAGGTGCTTGTCTCCCTTTTGTTATCAGGAAGTGCTTGTCTCCCTTTGTTATCAGGAAGGAAATGCATGTCTCCCTTTTGTTATCAGGAAGGAAGGCTTGTCTCCCTTTTGTTATCAGGAAGGAAGTGCTTGTCTCCCTTTTGTTATCAGGAAGGAAGTGCATGTCTCCCTTTTGTTATCATGAAGGAAGTGCTGTCTCCCTTTGGTTATCAGGGAGGAAGTGCTTGTCTCCCTTTTGTTATCAGGAAGGAAGTGCTTGTCTCCCTTTTGTTATCAGGAAGTGCTTGTCTCCCTTTTGTTATCAGGAAGGAAGTGCTTGTCTCCCTTTTGTTGTCAGGAAGAATCAAACTCTGCATGATCCTCACCGCCCTGGATGCCAGCTATAGCTTACGATTAGTTACCTGAACACTTAAGCCTCCTTCACACTGTTCGAAGCTCTGTGCAAGGAGAGTGGGCCAGCCGCTAATCGGCCGATAGACCCATGTCTCCACCACGCTTGAAATTCTTGTGGTCTACACGATGACCTATGTCTGC
>JAFLJL010017612.1:5000-13616 GCA_018398815.1 Conus ventricosus | reverse complement strand
ACATACATCGGCATACAACTTAGCGTTTCAAAGTAGAGCGACGACTGGCCTACTAATCTGTAACCATGGACACCAACCATCACCAATAACGATAAACTAGGACAGGAAAAAGCATGACAGGAAACATCTACCATTTCTGAAGACCATACCTGAATATTCAGAACTTTTTTGTTCATCTTCCAGATATAAAGTGAGTCAGATGACGTGGCACCAGCACGCGGTGCCAGATCCCCAACCATCATTCTGTAAGAACTGCATCCAGACCCCCAACCATCATTCTGAAAGAACTGCATCCTACATCTTGGAAACAAAAACAGCAGGCCTCGGATCGCTTTCAGCACACATTTTTTGCGTGGAAACAATTATCGGAGAAACCAACGAACCTGTTAAAAGAATGGAGCCTGAAGAACGATGAATTCTACAACTGACGACACAAGAGCCGTAGGTGACGACGACGAAGGCACTGCAGACCCACAACGTTGTTTCCCATAGACATCAGTTGACTTGTTCTGGCAAAAGACTGACGCTGTCACACGTGATATTAACAATGTCAACGTAGTCAGTTCATGGTGGGATCCAGCTGACATTTGAAGACAGCTCTAGGCCCAGTTTGCATCCTGTGATTTCCGAAACCTCCTGGTTTACCGTGACAGTTTCACAACCATCTATATTCTGTTACAGCTTTAAAACCACTTTAGCATCCTGTGACGACTAAAAACACTTGAGCTCTAGCACCACATATCGTTATGTTATAGCTCTAAAACGACGTAGTGTCTTGTTAAAAAAAACAAACTCTACAGTATCCTGTGACAGCTCGAAAATCAGTTTAGAATCCTGTGACAGCTCTAAAGCCATCTGAATATCCTGTGACAGCTCTAATCCTGAATGCTCTAAAAATACCTTAAGTATGCTGTAAAAGCTCTACAACTTTCAGGTGTCCAGTTAATGTTCTAAAACCACCTTGTATCCTGTTGCAGCCCTAACACTACCAAGGATCCTGTGACAGCTCCAAACCATTTTAGCATCCTGTGTCAGCTCTTAAACCATCTAGAATCCTGTGACAGCTCCAAGTCATCCTAGCATCCTGTGACAGCTCTAAAACCAACTAGCATCCTGTGACAGCTCTAAAACCTTCTAATATCATGTGACAGTTCTAAAATTACACCGAATCCTGTGAGTTCTAAAACTACCTAGCATCCTGTTTAAAAACCATTTAGCATCCTGTGACGGCTCAAAAATCATTTTAGTATCGCCTGACAACTCTGAACCACTTACGTATCCTGGGGATGGGTATCTCCAAAACGCTGGGGGTATTCTGAAAGCTCTAAAACGTCGCTGAGTATCCCACGAAAGCTGAAAACCACATAAGTATCCTGTGACAGTTCTAAAACCACCTAGTATCCAGTGACAGCTCTGACACCACCCAGCATCAGTGACAGGTTTAAACTAATGAATATTCTGACAGCTCTAAACCACCTTAGTACCCTGTGACAGCTCTTTAAAACCACATAATATCTTGCGACAGCAATAGAGTTACATAATACGCAGTGACAGTTTTAGAGCCACCTAGTATCTTGTGAGCTCTAAGCACATCTTGTATCCTGTCAGCTCTTAAACCAGTCAGCATCCTGTTATAGTTGTAAAACCACTTGTCAGTTCTAAAACTATCTCGGTATCCTGGAAGTTCTAAACCACATCCGGGAAACCATAAAATCATCTGGAATCCGGAGACAGCCCCAAACCCACCTAGTGTTTTGAGACAGCCCTTAACCCACCTAGTGTTCTGAGACAGCCCTTAACTCACCCAGTGTTCTGAGACAGCCCTTTACCCACCTAGTGTTCTGAGACAGCCCTAAACCCACCTAGTGTTCTGAGACAGCCCTTAACCCACATAGTGTTCTGAGACAGCCCTTAACCCACCTAGTGTTCTGAGACAGCCCTTAACCCATCTAGTGTTCTGAGACAGCCTTAACCCACCTAGTGTTCTGAGACAGCCCTTAACCCACCCAGTGTTCTGAGACAGCCCTAAACCCATCTAGTGTTCTGAGACAGCCCTTAACCCACCTAGTGTTCTGAGACAGCCTTAACCCACCTAGTGTTCTGAGACAGCCCTAAACCCACCTAGTGTTCTGATACAGCCCCCAAACCATCTTGTATCCCAATCCAACTTCAAGAGCATGTAGTATCCTGAGACAGCTTTAAAACCTCCGTGTGTCCTGGTACAGCTCCGAACCCACCAACTAATTTTTGACAGCTTTAAACCACGTAGTGTCCTGAGACAGCTCTAAAAACCACCAGTTATCTTTGGACAGCTCTAAATCTCACCAAGCATACTGAGACAACTTCAAAAACCACCAAGTATCTTGAGACAACTCCCAAAGCCACCAAGTATCTTAATACAATTCCTAAAACCACCAGGTATTCTGAGGCAACTCCTAAATCACCACGTATGCTGAGACAACTACAAAACCTCCCAAAGATCCTGAGACAACTTTAAAACCTCCCAAAGATCCTGAGACAACTTCAAAAACCACAAGTACCCTGAGACAACTCCAAAACCTCCCAAAGATCCCGAGACAACTTCAAAAACCACCACCAGATATCCTGAGACAACTTTAAAAAACCCAAGTACTCTGAAACAAATCTAAAACCCACCAGGCATTCTGAAGCAACTCCAAAAACCTGTAAAGGTCCTGGGACATCTCCACAACCACCAAGTACCCTGTGACAACTAAACAAAGCATCAAATATCGTAACATCACAAACCACCAAGTACCCTGTGACAACTAAACAAAGCATCAAATATTGTAACATCACAAACCACCAAGTACCCTGTGACAACTAAACAAAGCATCAATTATCGTAACATCTCCACAAACCACCAAGCACCCTGTGACAACTAAACAAAGCATCAGTTATCGTGAGGCCGCTCTACAACCACTTTGTATCCTGAGACAACAAAACAACCAAGTATTCTGAGACAACAAAACCACCACGTATTCTGAGACAACAAAACCACCACGTATTCTGAGACAACAAAACCACCACGTATTCTGAGACAAAAAAGTATCCCAAGACAACAAACCAGCTAGTAGCCTGGGACAACAAACCAGCTAGTAGCCTGGGACAACAAACCAGCTAGTAGCCTGGGACAACAAACCAGCTAAGCCTGAGACAACAAACTAGCTAGTATCCTGGGACAACAAACTAGCTAGTAGCCTGGGACAACAAACCAGCTAGAATCCTGAGACAACAAACTAGCTAGTATCCTGGGAACAACAAACCTAGTACCCTGAGACAGCTCTAAAAGCAAGAAGTATCCTGAGAAAACTCGAAAAACCACCTGGTGTCTAAACACAGCTTCAAAAACCCGTTGGATCTTGAGAGCTTTCAAACCACGTTGTGTCCAGATACAGCTTCAAAAACCCGTTGGATCTTGAGAGCTTTCAAACCACGTTGTGTCCAGATACAGCTTCAAAAACCCGTTGCATCTTGAGAGATTTCAAACCACGTTGTGTCCAGATACAAGTTCAAAAACCCGTAGTATCCTGAGGCCATCTTGTGTTCAGATACAGCTTCAAAAACCCGTAGTATCCTGAAGCCATCTCGTGTCCAGATACAGCTTTCAAACCACGTCGTGTCCAGATACAGCTTCAAAAACCCGTAGTATCCTGAGGCCATCTTGTATCCAGACACAGCGTTCAAGGCAGCCTTAGAGCACCACGTACCTTGAGATGACGAGCACAGCACATCACTGCACACTGAGGGTGAGAGAACACTGTCTGTCTGTCGGACTGTCTGTCTGTCTGAATGTCTGTCTGTCAGTCAGTCTGCCTCTGTGTCACTTTTGCACCTCCCTCCCCCCTTCTCTCCTCTGTGTGTGTGTGTGTGTGTGTGTGTGTGTGTGTGTGTGTGTGTGTGTGTGTGTGTGTGTGTAGGTTGTCTAATGTGAAGAATTATTACTGACGAAAAACCAAGGACGAAATATTTTAAGTTAAATTCGGACATTTCCATCTCTTCTACTCTCTCTGGACTGGATGTAAAAAAGCACATCAGTGCTTATCTATTATCCTCGTAAATAAAGAATTTTGTCTTGTCTTGTCTTGTCTGGTCTCTCTCTCTCTCCCCTTTCTGTCTGTCTGTCTGTCTGTCTGTCTGTCTGTCTGTCTGTCTCTCTCACTCTCTCTCTCTCTCTCTCTCTCTCTCTCTCTCTCTCTCTGTATGTATTATGTGTGTCTCTGTGTCTGTTTGTCTGTGTGTGCGTACATGAGTGTGTGCATGCATGTGTGTGTGTGCATGAGATAGAAAGAGAGAGAGAGAGAGAGAGAGAGAGAGAGAGAGAGAGAGAGAGGAGAGAGAGAGTGTGTGTGTGTGTGTGTGTGTGTGTGTGTGTGTGTGTGTGTGTGTGTGTGTGAGTGTGTGAGTGTGTGTGCGAGTGTGTGTGTGTGTGTGTGTGTGTGTGTGTGTGTGTGTGTGTGTGTGTGTGTGTGTGTTGTGTACGCGCACGTGCGCGCGCGTGTGAGCATGTGTGCGTGTATGTGTGTGCATGTGTGTGTGTATGTGTATGTGTACGCGTGCGTGTGAGCATGTGTGCGTGTATGTGTGTGGGTGTGTATGTGCGTGTGTGCATGTGTGCAGGTATGTATGTGTGTGTGTGCATGTGTGGTGTGTGTGTGTGTGGTGTGTGTGCGTGTGTGTGTGTGTGTGTGTGTGTGTGTGTGGTGTGTGTGTGTGTGTGTGTGTGTGTGTATGTGTGTGTGTGCATGAGTGTGCGCGTGCATGTGTGTAGGTCTGAGTAAGATAAGATAATGTTGCTTATAGCCCAGCCGACCGCAAAGGGCCATATCAGGGCTGTCACCACGTTAAAATCAACTCACCAGTCATAAAAAAAAAAAAAAAAAAAAAAAAAAAAAAAAAAACCCACTTTCATACATCTCATTAAATGACATCGTCTACAAACGCACCAGAAACTTTGTTAAAAATCTTTCTTCCGTAAAATCTTAAATCAGATGAAAAATATTAATCTCTCTCAAAAACTCAAGGATCACGTCAGGCGGGACATCCTGAACAGGATCTTCATGGACTCCGCTGTAAAATGTTTGTGTCTCACATCGTGCAAGTCCCAACACTCTAAAAGAACATGTTTCATTGTGAGTGGCGCATGACATGGAATGCACCACGGAGCTTCTTCACTCTTTAAAAGGTAAGAATGGGTAAAATACGAATGGCCGGTGTGCAGCCGGCACAGAACCGTTTCCTCTTTACGACCTCCCGACGTGGATGGGAGGAAGTCCTTAAGGTTTGGACGGATCTGAAAGAGTTTGTTACTCGTCTGTGTGTTCCAATCCTCCTGCCAGAGGTCTCTCACATAATCGTTAACTTTGGGTTTCACATCTGAACAGGGGATATAAATGTTGGACAGTTTCTCTCTTGTGGCGTTCTTGGCTAAACGATCAACCATTTCGTTCCCGCCGATGCCAACATGACCAGGAACCCAAGCAAGAGTAATGTTGTACCCGTCCGCTTTCAACTTGCTAAAAAGTTCAAAGAAATGCAAAAGTTCTGGATGCTGAAGGTTGCGGCCAGCTATGGCTTCCAAAGCTGACAGCGAATCCGACAGAACCAGAAAGTCCCTCTTTGAAGAATGTGAGATTATCTTCAAAGCCAGTACCAGAGCAGTAAGTTCAGCAGAATAGACAGAAGCATCGGAATGGATATGTTCCAACAGTATCTGAGAAGGAGCCCCAGGGCAGTAGGCTGCACAGGCCACTCCATCCTCAGACTTGGAACCGTCAGTGAAAACTTTTTGATAGGATGGGAATTTGGAACAGAGGTCAGCATACAATGCTTGTACGCCAGAGAGCTGGTAGACTCTTTGCGAAAAGCTGCAAGATCGAAACGAATCTCTGGTGTGAAAAAGGTCCACGGAGGTTGATCCGGAAACTTGGAAAAATCGGAAACTACTCCCAGGTTTAGACCTGCATTCCGCACGTGAGGCTGCATACGAAGACCAAACGGCGGAATACATTAGGGTTGTTTTCAAACTTACTTTGGAATGGAGGGTCAAAGACACAGTCATAGGCAGGATTCTGCGGTTCTGAGAACAGTCGGATATAATAATTTAAGGACAGTTTCAGCCTGCGGTTGGACAATGAAGGTTCGCCCGCCTCTGCGTACAGGCTGTACACAGGGGTGGTGCGGAACGCTCCAAGACAGAGACGAAGCCCTTGATGGTGGATAGGGTCCAAGAGTTTGAGGTAAGAGGGTCTTGCGGAGCCGTAGACAGCACAACCGTAGTCCAGTTTGGAACGGACCAAGGCTCTGTAGAGGTTGAGCAAAGTTTTCTTATCAGCGCCCCAGTCAGTGTGCGCTACGACCCGCAGAATATTCAGAGCTTTCTGGCAAGAAGCTTTGAGGTTTTTGATGTGGCTGAGAAAGTTCAGTTTCTGGTCAAAAATGACCCCCAGGAATTTGGCCTCTTTAACAGCTGGAATGGAAGATTTCCCTACTTGAAGTTCAGGATCTGGGAAAAACTGACGGAAATTATGGAAGTGAATACACTGCGTCTTTGTTGAGAAAAGTTGAAACCGTTTTCATCCGCCCATCGATGGATTTTATCCACACAAAGCTGGAGCCTGCGCTGGACACTCGGATACAGGCTTCCAGTCGCATAGACAGCGAAATCATCCACAAACAATGAGCAGTCTGAACCCTGCTGGACTGATTGAACAATGTTGTTAATCTTAATACTAAAGAGAGCAGGAGACAGTATGCTCCCCTGTGGAACACCCAACTCCTGCTCGTGGACATCAGAGAGAGTGGTGCCAACACCGGACCTGAAAACTGTCGTTCTGCCAAAAAAATTTGTATGAAAAGCGGAAGATGACCTCGAAAACCCAGATCGTGGAGATCATGAAGTATCCCCGACTTCCAGGTGGTATCGTAGGCCTTCTCCAAGTCGAAGAAAATTGCCACTGCATGCTGTTTGTTCAGAAAGGCGTTCCGAAGTGTAGATTCCAGACGAATCAAATGGTCAACCGTAGTCCTATGTTTGCGGAAACCACACTGTTCTTTCGCCAAAAGGCCATCGGTTTCAAGTTTCCACATGAGCCTAGCGTTGACCATTTTCTCCATCAATTTACAGACACAGCTGGTCAAAAGCTATGGGACGGTAGTTTGATGGATTAGAAAGATCTTTACCAGGTTTGGGGATGGGAACAATGAGGGCTTTTTGCCAAGTGGGTGGAAAAAAACCTGTAGTCCACACATGGTTGTATACCTGTAGCAGGATGATCAGACCTTCATGCGGAAGATGTTTCAACAGTTGATAATGGATTTCATCTATACCTGGAGAGGAATCGCTGCAAGAAAGTAAGGCAGATTTCAGCTCGTTTAACGTGAAAGGAAGATTGTAAGTCTTCCATGTTGTCTGACGAAAAATTGCAGGGTGATTTTTCTTTAAGGGTTTTATTTTTGACAAAAGTGGCTGATTTGTTAGAAGAGGAGGAATTCTTTTCAATGGTTGAAGCCAGCAGATTAGCAACTGCTTTTTTCTCTGTTATTAAAGAGTCAGCAAACTTGAGATGGTTCACAGTGGGACAGGTGTTCTTCCCTTTGATTTTTTTAATGATGTTCCACACTTTTTTCTTAGAAGTTTTCGATGTCAGCCTGGAGCAGAAGCTTCTCCAGGACCGACGTTTACTGATTTTAAAAGTGTGTCTCGATTTGGCACGGAGTTTCTGATGGGCTCGAGCGTTGGGACCCGAAGGTCGTTGGTACAACCTGACGCTGAGCCCGTTTTCTAACTTTGGAAATTTGTTGGCAGTCTGAATCGAACCAGGGTGTTTTTGGCATTTGAAGTTTATCGGAAGACACTGGAATACAAGTTTTAGCACACTTGATCACAGTGTTAGTCAGTGATTCTGCTGGGTCTGGACTCTGAAGAAAATCAGTGTCCTGGAATTCTTTTGAAATAGTGGCTGCAAATAGATCCCAGTTTGCTTTTTTATAATTTAGATGTTGAGAGACAGAGACGTGTTCAGTTATTACAGGTTGTAGAAGGACAGGGAAATGGTCACTTCCGTGCAGATCATCGTGGACAGACCACTCATAGTCCAGGACCAGCGAGGGGTCACAAACCGACAAATCTAAACACGAAAGTGAACCTGTGGAAGAGTGGAGGTAAGTTGCAGATCCGTCGTTCAGACAACACAAATCTAAATCCGAAAGGACATCCTCAATTAGCAGACCTCTGGATGACGAACTGACACTACCCCAAGAGGATTGTGACCATTAAAGTCACCCAACAGCAAAAAAGGTCGAGGAAGTTCCCCTAACAGACTGACAAGGTCCTGACGACAAACCGGGACAGATGGAGGTAGATAAAGAGAACAGATTGTTACAGTCTTGTGGAGAGTGACTCTCGCAGCTACAGCCTGAAGGGAGGTAGACAGAGCGACAGGACTATACAACAAAGTTTGTGAAGGAGAAGGGCAACACCGCCCGACAGTCCCAACGTGGATGGTTGTGCAGGTTTTGAAAGAATATTAAAGCCAGAAAGAGTAAAGGTCTTCTGGCTTTGAATTTGGGTTTCTTGAAGAGCCACGACAGAAGGTT
>JAFLJL010017610.1:22500-27500 GCA_018398815.1 Conus ventricosus | reverse complement strand
GCAGAGGCTAAACAAGTGAGTGAATCCTTCGTTCGAGTTTTAAAGACAGTTGCAATGAAACACCCTAAAACCAAGTTTGTGATTAGCAAAATCACAACCCGTCGCAGACAAAAACCTAGAAGTCAAACGACAACTTTTCAATGCCATTGTAGCATCTGAGTTGTTCGGGTTGGAGAATATTTCTACTATAGACAACAATAATATCAAGACACATCACCTGCGAGACGGCATCCACCTGACACGGAGGGGCTCGAGTCTGCTGGCAGGGAACGTTGGGCGCCACGTCAGAGACCTGCTGTGGGAGACTCCCAAGAAATCAGCGCGACCCCCACCACGTCCCCTGTACCAAGACTACCCTGCCCACCGTCACTACAGCTGGTTCAATCCTTACTACAGCTTGATGGACTGGGCTCCCTACTGACTTGAGTAAACAACTCCACCATGTGCTTGAATGTGACATTACGCAAACACTGCTGTGTTACCACTGAACATTTTGCTTTAGATTTGGATCTACTTTCATTGGTGTCTTATTGGATTCTCTTCTTTTGTTCCTTGGTTATAGATAGTTTGACTTCTTTTTCTTTTGAAAAATACTGAATTATCTAATCGTTATATTTGTTACTCAATAATTGTATTCATCACATTTTCACCTAGTCTATGGCAACAAAACATAATTTCAATGTTTTTCAATGGAACTGTCGTTCCATTAGTAGTAATCTTGATCATCTAGTTCAACATCTTGCCTGTCATCAATATGATATCTTAAGTCTGCAATCTCTAAATGTTAAGAAGGAAAAATTGCCTAGGTTAGGTAACTACTATTACCTCCTATTTATCAAAGGAAGATACCAACGGGAAAGTTAGTACGGCAATTTATATTCATGAAGGGGTGAATTACACTCTATGTTCCAGCCCCGTTCCACCAGATATATCCAATATACAATCTTGCGCTGTAACAGTTCAATTTGATAACACCTTGGTAACTGTAATATCTGTGTATTTACCAAAAGGCCCAGACAATGAAAACACAGAATGGATTCGTACACTTCAACCAGATAAAGGTACAAAAATTCTTGTAACGGGAGATTTCAATGCACATGCCCCATTTTGGGAGAGGAATTGTCAAAATATCACAAGCAATCGTTTTATTAATAATATTGTTGATGCAAGCTTATATTCTCCTGAATGACGGTCGAGTAACACGCATTCCCGATAATCCTTATCATAGAGCATCTGCTATTGATTTAACTCTTGTTTCTCCAGATCTAGCACCAATTTGTGAGTGGAGTACACTAAATGATAACCTACATAGTGATCATATCCCTGTTATTACTAGTTTTGAGATAACAAATATAAGATCCACTGATCCAACTGAGGATAAAATACCAAAATACAAATACAAACTTGTTAACTGGGAAACATTTTCAGATTTATTGTCAACATTTTATGTTGAAAACATAAATGATAAAGACGTTAATGATTTGTATTCATTATTTACAAATGCAATTCTGAACGCAGCAAATGAGTCTATCCCTAAATGTAAATCAAAAAAGTCTCATAAACATTCTGGTAATATCTGGTGGAACGAGGACTGTGAAAAGGCTAGAGTTGAAAAATGGATGAAATTTAATATTTACTTAAAGGACAAATCTCCCCAAATCATTTAGAGTCTAAACAGGCAAAAAATAAAGCAAACAGAATAAATGCACAAGCGAAAAAACAATACTGGTCATCTTTCTGTGCTAACGAAGTTTACAGTCATAAAGATATGCAAAAAGTATGGGGAAAAATGAAAACTATGAAAAATGGAATATATTTACCACAATGTCCAATAAAACTGGAAACTTCAGATCTACCTTGTAACGGAGAAAAAGCAGAAGCATTTGCTGATATGTTTGCAAACCATAGTAGAATTACAGGTTTATCAGCAGAAGGTAGACAATATAGAGAAAATCAAGAGAAAAACAAATCCACAACAAATGATGACAGCAGTATGCCTACAAGAAACAGTTATGTTAATGCCGATATTACACTGGATGAAGTCAAAGAAAACATTTTCAAGCTTAGCAAAAAGAAAACATCTGTTGGACTAGACGGGATATCGAATGAAATGCTAAGGCATTTACCAAACAATGTCATCAATTTTTTATATGTACTTCTACAAAAATGTTGGTCGACTGGTGAAATTCCTCGAATCTGGAAACATTCAGTTCTTATTCCTATACATAAACAAGGAAAACTTAGAACAGATAAAAGTAGCTATCGCCCTATTGCGTTAACATCTCATGCATGTAAATTCATGGAAAAGATCGTTTTAGATAGATTAGTTCATTTCTGTGAAAAACAAGGCATTATACCTATAAATCAAGCAGGCTTTCGAAAAGGTCGATCTACCATTGATCATCTGTAAAACTAACGACACAAGTAAAGCAACAGTTTGCCAGGCGAAAAAATATTCTTGCAACCTTTTCGATGTTAAAAAAGCTTATGACCAAGTATGGCATAACAAACTTTTACAAAAACTTAAAAATTGGAATATAATAGGTAACGTGTACAATTACATAGCGAATTTTTTTATCAGAACGATTCATACAAGTAAGAGTTGGAAACACGTATTCAAAACCCAGAAAACTTCACATGGGTCTTCCTCAAGGCTCTGTTATTTCACCTATTTTGTTTAATATATTAATAGCAGATTTACCAAATAATCTATCTAAAGACACAGTTTTGGCTCAGTATGCAGACGACATCTGTGTGTGGATGAAGGTAACAATAAAACGTAACACCCCAGCTAGAGTATTAAACTATACAAAAAAAAGTATATCAACGTGAACTAGATAAAATCAATATGTTTATGACAGAGAATGGCTTGAATCTATCATTGGAAAAAACAAATATAGTACTATTTAATGCTGGGTGCAACCCAGAAAAACTCCCTACTTTCACAATCAATGGAAATGTCATTAATTATGCACAAACTGTAAAATTTCTGGTAGTTTATCTTTCGTCAAAACTCTCATGGACTCAGCATATAGATTACATACTAAACAAGGCAAGGAAAGCTTTAAATTTTCTCAAAATTATAAGTAAACAACACTGGGGCCAGGATACTAGAGCGCTTGTGTCCCTTGCAAATTCTCTTGTGCGTTCACGGTTAACTTATGCTCAGGAAATATTTTTTAGTGCTCCAAAGCATTTGTTAAACAAACTACAAAGTATAGATTGTAAAGCCAATAAATTAGCCCTTGGGGTACCATCTCATGCTTCAAATTTAGGGACTTATAAGGAAGCGGGTGTTCTACCACTTGATAACCACAGAAAAGTTTGTGCGTCAAAATATGTATTAAAATCATCTGCATATGATACCTTTAGTAAAAAAAGAAGTAAATCTGGACTCGCAACATGATTTTGTTAAAAGAGCAAAATATATACATTCTCTACAACCAATAAATACATATGTCTCGGATATGATTAACTCTGCAGATTTAAAAGATAAAGAGGTTGCCATGAAGCCTTCTTTCTCGCCAGTTCCATCATGGGAACAAGTTAAACCTAATTTTGATATAGACCATATGGATATGAACAAAGATCAATCACCGAATATATTAAAAAATTTGATTAAATTTACACATGGAGAGTCATTATAATGATCATATTAAAGTATATACAGACGGATCTGTCCTCGAGAATGGCAAGACAGGGCAGCATTTGTAATTCCTTCACTAAACATAGTGAAACAGTATCATATCGGTGATCATTACTCCATTTTTACTGCTGAATTGGTAGCAATATTAAAGGCGGTACAGCATATCATAGATCTTCCAACAAACTGGCCCAAACGTAAAGTGTTATTATGTGTCGATTCGAAATCTGCACTACAAGCTATCAAATGTCAAAATATTAAAACGCGTCTCGAAATGATACTAGAAATAAAACATGCAATACATCAGTTATCAACTAAAAACATCAGTATCACTTTTTATTGGGTACCTTCACATTATGGGATATATTATAATGAAGTGGTTGACCGAGCAGCTAAAAGAGCGGCGCGTAATGCTGAAGGAACAATACAGCTGAATATAAAGTTAGATTTACATGAATGCTATAAACATATTGAAAAAATATCTAAAGATGAATTTGATAATATTCTAATGACATCAAACAGTCAATATTCACAAAATTGTATTAAAGGATTAAATGAACCTATCGCAGATTCAAAGTTACTCTTGACATATCTTAGTAATACAAAATCCAGACATATTATAACTTTGATGTTTAAACTTCGTCTAAATGCTTTTAGAACAACATTTTCTAAAGATGTAAATTGTATATGTGGAAACCAGATTACTATAAAGCATTTACTCCGACACTGTTCTGAAATTAAAGCACTCATTACTAAAACTTTAGGGGGCGTGCTGCTACCTTATGAGCCATTATTCATTGAAAAAATTGTAAATGACTTTCAGCTTCTAAAATTTTTTCCCAAATTTTGCATTCCACTCCTGTTGGTATTTTTCTTTGATTTGTTGATTTATTGTTGTTCTTTCCTGCGTTATTAAATTATATCTGTTAATTGTTAAGATAGTAGGACACATTGGGAATTTATTACTTTTAGATTTAAGATATTTAAAACAGTCTGAATATTCTATGCAGTATGCAAGTCAATTTTTCTAACCATAACTCGAGATTACGGGATCGAACTTTTACACGGTGGCTATCCTGGGATGGCTTTCATGATTGGCTGGGCTGTGGACCGCACAACTTGAATTGATTTGCAGTCCAAATCTATAGATACTTTATAATGTATCAGATCTGTCAATGTACTAGTAGAATAGGTTAATACGTGAAGGACAGAAAGAAAGGGTGAAGGACAGATTATTCTACTATCACTAAAGGACACTATACACCATCACACACAAACAATACAAACCCATCCAGTGACATACCTCCCCCCCCCCCCCCCAACACACACACACACACATTTCTTTATTATTCTATCC
>JAFLJL010017610.1:0-20000 GCA_018398815.1 Conus ventricosus | reverse complement strand
AGAGACCAACCAACATCGCCAACCATACAAAATCCTCGTAGTTGATCCGATTCAATTTGCTGTCAGATTTTTCACAGCTGATTGCATGCAAAATTAATAGTGAAACGCACATGAACGCACAGATAGATAGACAGACAGACACACACACACACGCATGCACGCGCGTACACACACACAACACACACACACACACAACAGCACAGGCCAACACTCACACACACACCGCAATTAAAAAAAAGACCTCGAGGACATTCTGATTCACGGTTCTGATAGAAACTCTGGGAATGGTGTTGATCGGAATAGTTCCTAGACAAACCGATAAACATCGTGCTAGTTTGGAGTCGTGATGTCTGGTCGTTTCGTGACTGGGAGATTGAAGGGACGGAGGTTTGTACAGACACTGAGGCACCGCGTTCCCCCAACGACTAACACGTAAAGAGAACGGTTATGACATGAACTGACACTTCATAAACCCCCACACGATTATGAATACAGTGAAGATAAGAAGAAGAAGAAGAAGAAGAGAGAGAGAGAGAGAGGGGGGGAGGGGTTGGGGAGAGGGAGTAGAAGAGAGAGCGCAGATTGGATAAACAGAGCGAGCGAGCGAGAGAGAGAGAGAGACAGAGAGAGAGAGAGAGAGAGGGGGGAGGGGGAGTAATGGACGTGGGGGGGGGGGGGGGGGGGGGGAGGGTGGAACTTTAATCATGTTTAGGCTATGCCTCTCATGATCGGTGCTTATATATAAACATTTGTCCAAGCTTGCATTCATAAACAATGATATCGTTCATAACGCTCTTTGCAGTAATTTTAAGAAATGAGAATAGAACGTAGCTTATAAGCTTTGTAAAGATAGACTGACAAATTTCAGACTATTGTTCTATTGCTTATGTGTGCATGTCACAAGCAATACTAATTTAAACTGACTTGATACCTTATAACATTTGTACGGTATGTGTTGTTCTCTTTAGTCACGTAGAATAGAACAGCATAAAACAAAACGCACCTCTGTTTCTTTCTCTTTTTGACAAAGTGGACATGATATATTTATTAAGTCACCTTCACTGTATTGTCTGTAACGATTACGATGAACTGCAATTTCGGAAATGCCAAGCCTAAATCTTTTCAAACTGAACCCTAAATGTCTATCTAAATTGACTAATAAACATGTTTTAACATCAGGGACAGAAGGTTCTGTACACGTTAAACCTATCACTGTCATTGATATGATAATTCCAATTTTGCCATCTGCACGGATTAACCTTTCCCTAAAAAGATGAAGAAGGGCCTTGGGCCCGAAACGTCGGGAAATAAAATCTCACCTTTAGGACCAGCTACCACATTCAGGTCAGTTTGACCCTTTTTCCTCCTTTCCCTAAAAGTTTTAGAAACTCGCTGATCCCTTCCACACCTTGATTCAGACATGCATATCCAAATCCAAACATGTACACCTTACAGCAAATATTTGAAGCCCAGTTTTCTTATCACAAAAATCCAAATCAGAAAAAGCATTCTGGAGGCCTTGCACGGAGAAGGGGGGGTGGAGAGAGAGAGAGAGAGAGAGAGAGAGAGAGAGAGAGAGAGAGAGAGAGAGAGAGGAGAGCAATTAACAAAGGACCTGGAAGGCATTCTGATTCACATATCTGCTATGAACTCTACGAATAGTGTTGATGGGAATAGTTATTACAGACTTTGTGACTGAGCACTGATTACGGGAAGTGTGGCGATAAACATCGTGGTAGTTTGGGAGTCGTGATGTCTGGTCGTTTCGTGACCAGTAGACTGAAGGAACGGAGATTTATTCGGACAAAGAGGCTCCGCGTTTTCCTTAGCGACTTGACACGTATACAGAACGGTTTATCACACGAACAGACGTTTCACAAAAATACATTCAGAACGCTGAGAAAGAGAGGGGGAGAGAGAGAGAGAGAGAGGAGAGAGAGAGAGAGAGAGAGAGAGAAGAGAGAGAGAGGAAAGGAGTTTGAGAAAGGAAGAGAGAAGAAAAGAGAGGTGGAGTCATAAGTGAGAGGAGAGAGAAGAGAGAGAGAGAGAGAGAGGGGAGAGAGAGAGAAGAGAGAGGAAAAAAAGGTGGAGTTATAAGTGAGAGAGAGAGAAACAGAGAGAGAGAAGGAATTTGAGAAAGGAAGGAGGGGGGGAGAGAGAAGAAAAAGAGATGGAGTCATAAGAGAGGGGAGAGAGAGAGAAGGGGAGAGAGAGAGAGAGGAGAGAGAGAGAGAATTTGAGAAAGGAAGAGGGGAGGAGAGAAAAGAAAAGAAAAGTGGAGTCATAAGTAAGAGAGACTCAACATCAACATTTTTTTTATTGCCTTTTAATAAGCCTGAGGGCCCAAGGGGGGAAAAAGGGTACATGTAACCACATGATATAGCGGCAACAAAGTAATAATACAAATTGTTCCAGACTTGCTTTCACACACGCGCGGGCGCACGCGCCCGCCACCCCACACACACACACACACACACACACCTCACCCTCACGCTCACATGCACGTGCTATCAGCACAAAAATTTTGTTCACTGACCACAAGAATCTAAACACTGTAGACCAACATCTTGAGAACTAGATTAATAGGTCCCAAATACACAAAAATAACAAACGTGTTAATGGGATTTTTCCCTTTCGGTATTCAGAAGCTTCAGCAATATATCTAGCAAAGCGTGCAACGGGTTTACATTATGGCTCGATAAGTTTGCTATAAGATCTTTTCTCTGTGCGACTGGTTCTTTAAAATATTTCGCATTTACTCCGTATAGTATTATAGGCGGGACAATCAAACACAAAATGCATTTCATTTTTACATTATGTCGTGTGTGCACTAAGCCCACGTGCTTTTGGGGCTGTGTTTCAAACCATTTTTTGTTGGCTTTAAAGGGCCTTTAGTGTTCTTGTTCGGAATTTTCCCAAAATGGTATTTTATCCCAGTTATTAGAAAATATGTATAAAATACTTTTCTACTTTCTAATGTGCTTTTAAAGGAAAGAAACCAGTTATATTTATCGTTATCAATCTTTACTAGCATGCCGGGGTTGTTGTAAGAGCATATTAAACGTTCTTTTAACTCTGAAAAAAAAATTGTCTATTAATTACCTACACCTTGGCAAAGCCAAACAATACCAAAACCATTCTCGGTAAACAATTTTTTTAACACGAGGACCAGTTGAATTACCTGATCATGTTGAAAAATCAACATTTTATAAGCTTGTCTGCATAATCTAGTTTTTTCTAAATTGACTAACTTAGCCAATTTTTAACAGATCTGACACAGGTTACAATATGTAATGGATAGCGCCCAGTCTCACCGTATATCCATTTTGTTAGACGCATGCAACGGTACATGCAAAATGCGCTTTAACGCATAGGTGTGTACCTTTTCCATATAAACATTATCTAGCAAACCCCAGATCTCTGATGAATATGTAAAATAGGTTGTTTTGCGTATCAAATAATTTCCAAAAAAGACAGAATTCAGATGAGTTCAATTTTTTCATTGTTTTCAATATTTCAATAACACCTCTCTTCCCTTCTTATATGTTTCTAACCAGCATCTTTTTTTAACTTAATTTTGTTGTAAAGAACATACCAAGATATTTGTAACTATTTGTTACTTGCACTTCCGTAGATCCAAAAAACCATCGTTCATGTTGAGCTAAATATCCCCCGTTTCTAAACACCATGATGTTAGTTTTACTTAGGTTAACTTTTAAATTGTATTTTGTCTGATTCTCTTTTTAAAGCGTTTAATTGGTTTTGTAGACCAATAGGCGTATCAGAAAGAAGATAATATCATCTGCAAAAGCATTCAAAAATAATTCTATAGCCCCTGGTAACATTTGGATTCCATGTCTCCCACTTTTGATATTTCTATAGCAAGTTCATTTAGGAAGAAAAAAAGTATCGGGCTGAGTAAACAGCCCTGTTTCACCCCACGTTGGCAATCGAAATAATCCGAGAAAACACCTTTGTCACGGACACACGCACGGAGCCGAATCATACATTCCTCAAAGGGGACTGCATACAACTTTCATTTACCACCATTCTTTCTCAAAATATTCCATAAATGTTTCTGTTTACACAATCGAAAGCCTTTTGAAAATCCCGAAGGCGACTTTACAATTTAGATTTTCTTAATAGGTATTTTTGGACAATGGCATACAAGGAAAATATATGGTCGTAGTGCTGTAGCCAGATCTGATCCAGCTTGTTCTTCTATTATTTTATTTTCTTTATCAGCCCATGCTGTCAACCTTTTATTCATAATATGCGTATACATTTTACTTAATATGCTAGTCAAAGCAATGCCCGTAATTATCAGGGTTATTGGAATTACCCTTTTTATAAAGGGGAATTATTATGGATTTAGGACCAGGGTTTCCCGGAAGATTCCTTTATCGAACAAAGAATAAAAAGTGTTACAAAGAAATCAATAATGACAGAGTTACCTTTTTTAAAAACATTTCACAAAATTATTCTGTCGGACCTGCACTCTTGCCACATTTAAGATGCTTTATGCTATTATGATCTCATTTCTTGAGATATTTTCATTAAATAGGGGTTCATCAAGCCCAGTATTCTTCACTGTCTATTACTATGTTTATATCATCACTACGCAGTAATCCATTGAAGACACTAAAGAAATGTTCGTACCATTGTTGAGAGCTTATCTCGTTATAGATAACTGCTTTCCTGTGATTGATCTAATTGTTGACCAGAAGAGTTTAGTGTCGTTCACGCTAGCTTTTAGTTTCTCTAGTCGTTCTGCGTCAAATTTTCTTTTCTTCTCTTTCCTGAAAAATCAGTATATTCTTTCTTTCTTTTACATAATTTGCTTTATATTCTATCCTCAGATTCTACGACTAACTCTTTGGTAACGTTTTAACCACTTTTTACCTTCCTTTTCTTCTTTTCACACTCCCAATCAAACCAATCATCCACTTTTTTCTTTCTTTGTCCAAAAAACTCTCACCATACAGGCGCAGCACTACATAAAGCATTTGTAATAACTCAATACACATGTTTATATCTGTAGTAATATAAAGTAAAGCTCTTTCTAGAGATTGTTTAAAATTAATCTGAGTTCAATTCTTCCTTGTAAATTTCCTCCTGTCATCTGACCACACAAAGCGTTCTTCCCGACACCCTGTGAGATTTTTTTTGTCTTGTCTACACTACTGGGTTTTCCATTTCAGTTCTAAAGGCAAATGCAAGAAAAAGCTATCACCAACAATCACTCTGCAATTACATAGTAAATCTTGAGAAGCAAAATAATAGTCAACAACACTACTACCATTACAGGAAACAAAAGTGAACTCTCCGTTCGAATCATCTTACATGTTCCATTCAAATCCCAAGACAAACAAAAACACATGTCTAATAAGGATTTTCCAAACTTTTTTACCCCGTATATCTTTAGAACGACGTTTAAAGTCATGTTTTATATCAGTATTATCATATAACATGTAATTCGAATCATTCACACCATAAGCACAATCCCTGTTACCATCATCATCAACAATATCTATAAACCATCACAATAAATGTCGTGATTATATCACCATCCTCCTCCTCGTCACCATACCCATCATCATCATTACCAGTATTTTGAAATAGGAAGATATATTCTCATGCATTGGTTGCTGGCTTCCTGTTCGAGCATTAAAGTCCCACACATAAGGATATTAGCATCCTTATTTCTAGTATATCTCATAAAGTATCCCTACAATCATAATTCCATCTTTAACTATTAAGTCATCATAAATTGGCCCCCCTTCTGGTACAACCCTAAACAACCCACCAATAGTAAATTTTTTAGATGTGTTAAATAATGCTTTTATTTGCTTTCAAAACAACCATATTATCACAACTAACATTAATTTGACTAACAAACTTTTCGTAAATTCTTTTAACCAGAATAAAACCCCACCAAAAATTTCGACCCTTAAAGTGTATTTTTTTTTGCTGGTGCATGGTTTTCACATAGTTAAGAAGATACCAGAAAAATCAAACTTCTTGTCAATAAACGTTTCAGTAAGCACACAATGTCAAAAGTATTACATTTAAATTAAAAAATGATGCATCATTTAGTTTAGAAAATAAAATTTTTTACATTATAATTAAGGAAGGATATTCTTTTTCTTGATGGTCTTGCCTGTCCTATTTAGAATGTTCTTGGGGCCGTATGATCTATCACTGCCCCCTTTAGCGAAGTAAGAGTTCACTCCCCGTCTGTCTGCCATTCCAGGTCTACGTGTAGCATTATGTACTGCACACTTTGGTCCATCACTATCAGCCCAGTGCAGGAATTCCTTTTGCCTGTCGCACCACGCTCACTCCCCGAAGCTGGGACTGTGACTGAAGGCCGCGAGGTCGGGAAACCCTGCTACTGCCAGGTGAAAGGTCACGCTGTCCGCTTGAGTTCGTCTGCTTCAACACAGGTTTTGGGGCGCACTGCCTGAAGGGTGAAAAGACACGCGTCGCGTTGTTGGTTGAAGGCTGCTTATTTGATTGGCTTCTACATGCAGTGGGCGTCACGAGGGCACAAGAGGTCAGGATCTCTGCCGCTGCTCGCGCGCTGACCGGCCCCCGTTTCCCACCTCTGTGACAGGTACTGCAGTTGATTGGCTGAGCTCGATTGACGTCAGGGAAAAACCCCCCACCCGGCCCTCCCCAGCATGCTGACACTGTTGCCTACATACCGCGAAGGAGGCTTCCGCTCGTTCCCGCACTCGAAGTGCCGGCGCCTGTACCGTTTTTGTAGCTGCTACGTCCGCGTATGTTCGCGGGTCAGGATTACGTGCTGTTACAATAAATTTCCCGTTCACAAACGTGGTACCTTGCCTTCTAATTTTGCTCTTGCGACTGTTTTGTTTGTCTTTTTGTGAGGTCATTTTGCCAGTCTTTACACCCTTTTTTCAAGCTCATTTCTTAATTCTCTGTCGCGAATGATCTTCATTTTGTCTCTCCACTGACGAATTTAACAATCATTGTTCTTGGTCCTTCAGATCTCGCCTGTCCAACTCGATGTGCGCGAAACAATGTCATTTCTGTCCATTCTTGAAGCCTTGCACACTGTTCGCAAATCTACCACACACTTGGCACACGTGTCATAATCTTCATGGTATTTGTAGGGATTCCAAAAAGGCGTAGGTTAATCACGCCTTGAGAATCCTTCTAAGCGATCAATTTCTTCGTTCATGCTGGAGATTTGCCGTTCTAAATGCTTACTGTTGTTGACAGATTTGCAATCTCTTGTCTCCCCTCATCTGTTCGTACATCCAAAAGGTCAAGGTCCTCATTCTGCGCTCGACAGCAGTTGACAGTCTGTTTTGATCAGATTCTAATGAGCACAACGGTTGTTGATCTCTTGGCATTTTCCTAACACTTTTCCAACTCTGACTTAATGTGATTTCAGCTCACCACGAATTATAGTGTTCTGTCTCTTTGTTCATCCCTATACTGTTTGAGTGCGACATGATTTGTGCAGCAGGGTCAAGGTCGATTGTGTTTTACATTTGGCACTGGTGTATCAACATTTTTCGTGTCTGCGTTTTGTTTTTCGCCGTCTTTCAGTGTGTCAGGGCTGGTTTTCTTCCACATCCCCACTTAACAACAGTTTGTACAAGACAAAAAACGTTGCTAGCACAGCACAGCAGGAGAAATGCGGGCGCAAACGAAAATGGGTCCACTCACTGACTCGAGCAAATGTGTCAAGACCCAACCGTTCCTCTGGATTTGTGAAGAAATAGTATTCTCTGCCATGTGTAGTGCTTAGTTATCACAGGGTGGGAAAAGGGTCACTTCTCCAACCACCCCTAGTTTCAACCTCCTCGCTTAAGGGAATACATTCAAGTCTACACAGAAAACAACCTTAGGGTAACTCTTTTTCTTTCCCAACCAAGAACCACCATTCTCTCTCTCTCTCCTCCTCTCTGTCTGTCTGTCGTCTGTCTGTCTCTCTGTCTCTATGTCTGTTTGTCTGTCTGTCTGTCTCTCTTGCTTTCTCTCCTGAGAGAGGGCAGCATTAACCAAGTTTAGGTTTGGCGTATCTGACATTGCCGTGCACTCCCAGAGATATAGATACGGCGGAAATGGAGCTGCCATATGTCGCTTATGTCGTTCAGCAATTGAAGATGAAATTCATTTTGTATTTAGCTGTCCAGTGTTAAATGACCTAAGAAGTAAATTTATTCCATCAAAATTTTATTGTAGACCATCTAGTTTTCGTTTAGTATTGATATTGTCAACAAAAAATGAAAATACAATAGAAGTTTTGCAATTTATCTATATAAATCATTTCAACGTATCAGAGCCTTTTTCTCAATAAGGGCGAGCAGAGTGAATATGTTTGTACATTTTGCATTGTTTCAGTGAACTGATTATTTTGATTTTGATGTTCTTATTGTTTGTTTACTTCTCATAGATTTGACCCCCTTCAGATGGGGCCTTGGCCTTATTGAATAAATCATTCATTCATTCATTCATTCATTCTCCTGAGAGTTTGTTTCCCAGATCATAATAAGTCACTCGTGTGTCTAGCTGCATGACTATTTACCGCACACTGCACTTCAACATAACGCCACAGCATAAGCTCAAGTCATTGCGTTCGCTGTGATTTTGATCAGAATTGTTGGCTACACGTATCTATGTTTTCTAATTGTCGTGTTCTCTTTTTGTTTCAGGTAAGTGCGACGGAATGTTTCTCTCTCCTTCACCTTTCGCAGAACGGTGCTGGTAATGTATTGTACACTTTCCAGTATGCCAGTTATTTATTCCTGTCTGTCTGTCTGTCTATCTGTCTGTCTGTCTATTTGTCTCCCCCCACCTCCTTATTTCTGTCTGTCTGTCTGTCTGTCTGTCTGTGTCTCCCTCTCTTTTTCTCGTTCTTCGTCTTCGCCTACATCATTATCATCTCCCTCCCTTTCTCTCTCTCTCTCTCTCTCTCTCTCTCTCTCTCTCTCTTTCTCTCTTATATTCTTGTTACTGTTGTGTTTTTTTCTCTGATTACCGCTTTTATCCATCTTTAATGCTCAAATAACATTTTAGATTGTATTACAGTTGTGTACTTTTTATCATTTTCTTTTGCTCGTCTCTCTCTCTCTCTCTCTCTCTCTCTCTCTCTCTCTCTCTCTCTCTCTCCTCCCTCCCTCCCTCCCTCCCTCCCTCCCTCTCTCTCTATCTTTGTATGTGTGTGTGCGTGTGTGTTTTGTAGTTGGTTGTGTTTGTTTGCGTGTGACAGGATGTTTGTCAAATACGGTTTTTGTATGACATGCCATGTACGCATATTTTGACGCATATGTTGTAGCGTTTTATGCTAGATAAGAAGAAGAGTAACGACAAGAATGGACAATTAGTCGTCTTACCAAATGTTCTACCGTTTTGAAAATAAAGCATCAATTTAATTATCATTTTTATAATCTCTCTCTCTCTCTCTCTCTTCTTTCTTTCTCACTCTGTTTTCTCTCTCTCTCTCTCTCTCTCTCTCTCTCTCTCTCTGTCTCTCTGTGTGTGTGTGTGTGTGTGTGTGTGTGTTGTGTCTCGCACGCTCGCTCGCTCGCTCGTTCTTTCTCTCTGATACTCTTGTTATTGCTGCTTTGTTTTTTTCTCTGCTAATTATTTTTTCCCCTCTTTAATGGTCAGATTTCATTTAAGATTGTATTACAATAATGTATAGTTTCTTTTTCATGTTTGTTTTATATTTGTTTGTTTCTTTTTCTTCACTCACTTCTCTCTCTCTCTCTCTCTCTCTCTCTCTCTCTCTCTCTCTCTCTGTGTATCTGTCTGTCTGTCTGTCTGTCTGTCTTTATTCCTCCAGCCCCGTCCTTCTCTCTCTCTCTCTCTCTCTCTCTCTTCTCTGTCATTTTCTCTATCTTGTCTCCGTGGTGTAGGCGAATGGACGTTCAGTCGTCTGTCCTTCAATTTACTCCCGTCAATCCGTTCGACGAACAGTCTGCCAGCGCTTGTGTCTGCTCAAGCAAGACCAAGAGCATCATCGATCTCATTTACACGTACACCTAGTCCTCCGCGTTAAATTTTCAGTTGATCCACTGACAGCCGACGAAAGACTGTCGTCACTGACTTCGGTCGATTGGCGTGTAATTAATGGCGACGGGACGAGGGATGGGGGACCGGAGGCGGAGGGGGAGATGGATGGGGGGAGGAGGGGAGGGGGGGGGGGGGGGGGGGAGAGGCAGGAGGGTTGAGGTAAAGTAGGTGTGGTGGGAGGAGGGTGAGGAATAGGGTAAATGTGTGTTAGGAGATTAAAAAAAAAAACGCAGCAAAAGTCGGGAAGGACGAGAGAGAGAGAGAGAGAGAGAGAGAGAGAGAGAGAGAGAGAGAGATTCAGATTTAGATGTTTAATTCATATATAGGCCATTGCCCCTTATGAATGGGAGTAATTTAACACTCGCTTCACACAAACTTTTCTATACCCATTATAAAGACAGAACAATATTTTACGAAATGGCAATCTCACGCAACTGAAATGCTTTGTACACGTAAATTGATAGATTTCTAACTGTTCTTTCACGTTTGCATGCCAAAAGTAAACGTAGTCGAAACAGGTTTTGAAATCTATAAAACTTTGCAGGAATGCATTGTTGTCTTAAGGTATGTAGTACTGGACAACATAAGACAAAATGAACCTCATCCTCTTTACTGTTTTTACACAGTGGACAAATTAAATCATTCTCATCATGGGATCGATGTTGGTAATAATGCTGAGCAATATCTGTTACCCAGAGTCTGAACTTAGTCAATTCAATTTTCATATGTCTGTCTAAATTTAGCAACAAATGAGTTTTCACATCAGGTTCTGTACAAAATGTTCTGTATACACTAAATCTATCGCTATTCTTAATATGACAATCCTATTCCTGCCACTTACATGAAATTAATCTTTCCTTAAATTCATACAAAAAAGCATTTATTTCTTCTACACCTTGATTTGTCCAAACAAAACCATATCCAAACTTAAACAGTTTACAGCGGATATTTGAAGGGGAGCGTGCTGGTGTTCCCCGGGTTCTATGTTCCCCAGTAGCGCTGTTCCCCGTGTCTCTGTTCCCCAGTGTCGATGTTCCCCGACCGAAAAAGCGTGCCGCTGTTCCCGTACCGGTGTTCCCCAGGTTCTCTGTTCCCCAGTAGCGCTGTTCCCCAAACCGAATTCAATGCACGTGCGCGTTAATGCTTAGTTCACACTATGGAAACCGGCCTGGAAACAGCCCCAATTTCTTGTCGGGTAACCGAAATCTGCACAGAGAAAACTCACATTACCCCCTTCAACAAACTGCATTACCTCTATCGGATATTCCCGATAGATTTGCCAAGCCTGTTTCCTTCCATCTCAGTCTGCAAAAGTTGTTTGGAAATACAGGCCGAGAAGAAACTAGGACACTGACGCTACCGAGTTTCCATATCGTTTCCAAAGTGTGAACAGGTAGGCAACAAAGTTTTTGTACACGAGACTGACTGAAATTGACCCCCCCAAAAAAAAGAAAGGCAAAAATAGCAGGGAAGTCCGTGCAAAACGCACGCACAGCGTGAATGGCGCGAAAAGAGCAAAAAAAGGGAGGAGCTTCGCAGTTTCTGTATAATTTCGTCGAGCGTTCACATTGTCGACAGAAACTCCAGTCACATTTATTTATAGACGGTTTCCAAAGCAGTTTCTTTAACGCGCAGACTGCCAGAGTTTCCCACAGTTTCCATAGTGTGAACCTAGCATTAGCGCCAGTCCGGGCCCTTCTGTACAAGGAGAGGTTGCGCCGGGCACATCCCAAGGTAAACAAAATAATAGGAAAAAAAATGCACATGCCCACCCCCCTCCCCTCCCCACCGAGAGAGCGAGAGAGAGAGAGAGTTGCACGTGCCCCACGCGTGTCAACTCAGGTTGTTCCCATTTTAACCGCGACATTGGAAGTGTCATCGCGCTTCTGTCGTCTGCAAAGCGTGTCACTTGGCGTGGCCCCCAGGGCGCATTGCCCGGCACCGTTCCAAGGGATAGGGGGGGAGGGGGGGGGGGGGGGGGGGCAATTTCGCTGTGAGTTGCTTGGTCAAATCAGTAAGAAAAACGGAATATTTCGATCGTGTATGATTCTAGAACGGAAAGCATGAATTTGTGACGCCAGAAAAGGGTTTTGACAGTGATGTGCTTCTTTTTACGCTTTGAACTCCTATCCCTTTATATCACACTTTGCGTGAGCTACACCTTTTCTTTCGCAATGGGCCATTTTACTTTTAGACTGTCTACACAGACCTGATGGGGTCATGCAAGTGCTGACCTGCTGGTTCCAGCGCTGTCCAGTCGGCATGAAACCCCTCATCTACGGCCCTCCCGCCCCACCCCAATACCCCGACCCCTCCCACCCCGCCCTCCCATTGCCTCGCCTATAGCAATGAAAACATCAGTAACAACTTCAAAATGGAGTGACTGATGGCGGCGAACGAAGCAAAATTTAAAAATAGAGTTGGTTTCTTACCGCCAATGACACTGACAAACAAAGCACATGACAAGACACGATGCATTTCAACCACTTGGGTCTTCTTCAGGCAAAAAAAAAATCACATTTAACATTGGGGACAGTACAAACAAAGAACGAAAAACGAGAAAAAGAACGAAAATGACATCATCCGTTGCTGTCCATGTGGAGGAAGAATAGCCGGTAGGCGGAAATGACGGGGATTATGGGAGAAGAAAAGAGGAGGGGGGGGGGGGGGGGGTTGCGTAGGGGGAGGTGTGTGTGTGTGGTATGATAGGGTTGTGTGTCTAGTTTATTGGGAAGGTGTGATATGTTTGTGATGGTTGTGGTAATGGTGGATTGATAATATGGTAAGGAAAAAAAAAAAAAAAAAAAGGGGGTGATCATGAGATACAAGGTACAATGGGGACGAAGGAAAAGAAGTGGTCAGTGGGAAGGGGGAAAAAATGTGTGTGTGTGTGTGTGTGTGTGTGTGTGTGTGTGGGTGTGTGTTGCAGGTTAGTGTGGTGTGGGTGTGTGTTGTGATTTTGTGGAATATATAGTGGGTTGTTGTTGCAGTGGTGGACCGGTGTAATCATGTACTTGGGTTGGGATGCAGGTAATGCGGGGGTGAAGGGAAAGAGCAGGGGGGGGGGGGGGAGTGGGTGGTGGGAGGGGGGGAGGAGGAGTACGGGGTAGATCAGAGGGTAGGTAGTTGATTGGTATAGAACATGGGGTGTGGTGGAAAGTGAAAGATGAAGGAGGGTGGGAAAAAAAAAAAAGGTAAAGTGGGGGGGGGGGGGGGGGGGGGATTTAAGGGGAAGGATAAAACAAAATTAAGATTAAATAGATGGAGGGTGGCTGGAACTACTGTATGAAGTGAGTGAAGGGGATGTGGAGGTGGTGTATGTATGTGTGTGTGTATGTGTGTGTGTTGGTAGGGGATATTGCCAACTGATGTGGAAGTGGTGGGTATGTGTGTTTGATTATTGTTGGATATTGATGCCTTGGGGGTGTAGTGTGCCCAGTTTGGCAATGAGATGGGATTCTTGAGTTGTGCGTTCAAAGCTGTCACTCTGTGACTGCCAGAGTGCCATAACTTTGACATGGTCGATGTTGTGTTGGTGTGGTTGAAGTGTAGGGCGACGGGTTTGGGTCGGTGGTGGCGAATATCAGCCAGGTGTTCAGAGATGCGTGTTTCAAGTGTGCATGATGTTTCCCCTATGTAGATCTTGCCACACAGCTGGCAGTGGATGGCATATATAATGTTGCGGCTTTGACATGAGAATGTGCGTTTGACTGTGAAGGAGTCTTTGGGGCCCTGTAAGATGGTGTCTGGTTTGGTGAGGGGGCAGATTTTGCAGTTGGGTTTAGAGCAGGGGTGAGTACCTGGTGGTGTAGTTGTGGTTCTGTTCAAACTGGATCGCCTTTGACCTCCTCGTGCACATTGTCAGCTGATCTTCTGGTAGATGACACCGAGAGAGAGAGAGAGAGAGAGAGAGAGAGAGAGAGAGAGAGAGAGAGAGAGAGACAGATAGTGGTGGGAGAGTGGGAGATAGAGTAAATATGTGTTAGGAGATAAAGGCTGCACACACACACACACACACACACACACACACACACACACACACACACACACGGAAGAGAGAGAGAGAGAGAGAGAGAGAGAGAGAGAGAGAGAGAGAGAGAGAGAGAGAGAGAGAGAGAGAGAGCAGGGTGGATCACAAAGTTTTTAAGGTGGGGTGCTGGTAAATGTTTTAGGCCGGGTCCAGGGTCCGCCTAGACCCCGGTGGGGTTTAGGGGCAAAGCCCCCCGGGGGCTGAAAATTGGTTTTTGACATTTTAAAGCTGTTTCATGGCATCTCCTGTGAGCTGGGGAGACATTATTAATAGCGTTTATCAATTTTGCACTGTGTTTGATATACAGTCAAAACACACAAAAGACAATAAAATATTGTTCCCTTATTGCAAGAGCAACTCCTTTGTCCTGAGGTGTATTCTGGTTGAAAGTTGAACACCCCCTTGAAAATGTGTCTTAGTCATAATTTATACACTTGAAAGTGTATAAATTATGACTAAGACAAATCTTCAGGGGGGTCACCAGTGTTCAACTTTACTTTTTTTCTATTGCCAGGGACCAGTAAGGCAAAACACCAGACCCTAAACTGTTCTACTGACGTTTTGAAAGTTTCTAATAAATATCACATACAGCACTGAAAATTAACCATTAACCATTACAGCTCAATTTTAAACACACTTATTTACCGTTTGATACAACTGTTGTTATTGGATACAGGGCCTACTATTTAAAAAAACAAACAACAAACAACAAAAAAACAAACAAAAACAACCAAATTACCTACCTCTACTAACAGAGTAGGTCCTGTGCTTGCTTTCTTTCTTTTCTTTCATTTTATTTTTTGAGCCGAGGTTTTTTTTTTGTTTTGGAGCCGAGGAGGGGGGGGGGGGGGGGCTGTAGTACCAAAGCACCACCCTGGATCCGGCCCTGGAGAGAGAGAGAGAGAGAGAGAGAGAGAGAGAAGAGAGAGAGAGAGAGAGAGAAGAGAGAGAGAAACAGAGAGACAGAGACAGATAGAGAAGGAGGCGGAAGAAAGAAAAAAAAAGGTGGTGGGCTAGTATTAGGTTAGATTTCGCGGGTCGGGCTGGGGGGTGGGGGGTGGGTGGAGGGGAGGGGGTTGGGGATGGGGGAGGGGTGGATAGAAAGGCGTGAGGTAGGGCAAGGTGACGAGACAGACGGTGGGTTGTGTCAGAGGCCTCCAGATTGGCAGTGGAAGTTAAGTAGTTAGCTGTGTCAGCGTGTGGTCCGTCTTGAAGGGGAAGTCGCGGACAGGAACGGAGAGAACGTAAGACGACAACAGAGGAGATAGATGGGGGGTGGGGTAGGGGGGGGAGAGAGAGGGGTGCAGGAGGACGAGGATAGGAGAGGGGGAATGCGATGGATTGAATGGGGGGGAGGGTTGAGGGAGACCTGAAAGCATCTCATTGACAGTCATACAGGATTCTCTGCCTCAATGTCTCTGTCTGCCCGTCCGTCTGTCTGCCCGTCCGTCTGTCTGCCCGTCCGTCTGTCTGCCCGTCCGTCCGTCCGTCCGTCCGTCCGTCCGTCCGTCTGTCTGTCTGTCTCTTCTCTCTCTCCCCTCTCTGTGACTGTCTCTCTGTCTGACTGTCTATCTGTATGTCTACTGTCTGTCTCACTCTCTCCCGCTCGCTCGCTCGCGCGCTCACTCCCCCCCCCCCCCCCCCCCCCCCCCCCCCCCCCCCCCCCCCCCCCCGCGCACACACACAAATACACACACGCACCACCCCATTTCCTTCGACTCCCGTCCAGCAGCACTTCTCTTCATCTGCATCTCTGATTCTTTTATTAATAGCTCTGAGTGTCTGAGAGAGAGAGAGAGAGAGAGAGAGAGAGAGAGAGAGAGAGGGGGGGGTAGGTCTAGTCTGGTTTCTGCATCCTAGCCTCCCCAGTATGCACATACGCTCACATAAACGTGCGCGTGATCACACACACACACACACACACACACACACACACACGCACACGCGCGCGCACACACACAAACACACACAGACACACGCGCGCACACACACGCGCACACACACTGTAAAGCACAGATGAGACAGAAATAAATATCTCACATCACACACAATCTTACTCCATACGCGTTCTTACCCAGGGATATAACACTTAAAACTTTTGAACAAAATACCACCCCTTCTTTATTGAATTACTAAGAAATTTCTACACTCAGAATTCCGAGGTGTAGAACAGAAAAGAATGGGGATAGTCTTAAAAGGTTTTACACTCAGCTTCAAATCCACCGAAAGATTCTCCCAAGTCTTTCCTCTCGTCGCCTCTCTCCCCTGTAGTTCACCAGGGACGACGTCAACGACCCCAACCTGGGTCTGGCTCCACGACTAGACAAACGTAGCCCGGGACCTTCCCTCTGTATGTCTTCACAACCGGTGCAGCCTCAAACGCCTACGGCAGGGAGCTCCTCCAGCTTCTTCACTCCCGTAGCGGAGCATGCCATCTGTACGTCTTCACAACCGGTGCAGCCTCAAACGCCTACGGCAGGGAGCTCCTCCAGCTTCTTCACTCCCGTAGCGGAGCATGCCACCTCTACAAAGTCTGGGAACACCACCATTACCATCCCAGTTCCTAACACTTCAATAATAATTTAACTATCAGCTTCGTCTCCACCTGAAAAACTAACCACCATTCCCCTCTCTCTCCACCCCGCAATTCCTGAGATAAATAGAAATAAATAATATTATTTCCAATTCATTCAACAAACAAGACAACAGTTTTAATATTATATAAACAACAGCTTGTCTCCTCACACGGCCTCGAACCATCTCGAATCTATACCAATGGAAAGAATAATTTTAATATACTTGTCAAACATATTCATCGTAATACTATTCATAAACCATAAACAAGCTGTAAAGAAAATAAAATATATAACTTAACAAACACTAAGTCTTCAACTTACCCGGGCCTCTCTCTCCCAGGACTTACTAGCGTCTCACGCTCTCTCTCTCGGTCTGTCACAGCAGACAGCTGAACATCGACCGGCCCCACATACAGACTTCAAGCTCACCCGTTATAAAAACTGCACGAGAACCATGCATCTCCCTCTAAAACCTGTGCACGGGCTAAACACATGTCTGCATCAGCATATCAAACTTTTATACCAGTTTGGGTGCACTTATACACTGCAATAAAATAAATGCACCTCTATTTCTATACTAAACACAATTAAATAAAAACCTATAAAAAATAAAATCGGAAATGAAATGAGGTAGGGAATAGTAAACGATAAACAGTAAACAAGTGGGGTATGTTTTGCTCCCATAAGGAAACCTAACACAGAGTAACTTTATTCAAGACTGGCACAGCCTTTTTAACTTGAATAAGTCAGACAAATACATAGACGAACAATCTAATAGTGGGGGAAAAACAAGCGCAGGCCAACAACTGAACTGTCTGGCAAAGATTTGGACTTGAGGGGAGGGGAGAGGGGAGTTTAAAGATGGAGAAACTGGGAAAATGAAATTAAAAAAAAAAAATAAATAATAAAAAAATGTTACAGATATGAAAACTCTTCTCTAGCTGCATAAGGGAACCATCGCAATCCCTTTTGAAGGCAGATATATTTGTATTGCCTGCTCCGAGGCCTTTCGCCCGCTGGATCGGGACTCATCAGGGAGACACGGCTGGTTGTGTCTGCGCTCCCGGCGTCAAATAGAGACACACCACAGTCCATAATACTGTGGTGTTCTCACCACCATGGGTGCAAAAAAGAATCCAATAGCACCCCCAGAGCAGCCAGCGAAGAGTAGGAAATGCAACCAAACGAAAGTGTGGGGAGGAAAAAAAAGTTGCTGTAAAACTAAAGACATTATGCAAATAATATAAAAATGTAGGGGACAGTCTTTGAGCCTACGCCTGATGATCCACCCAAAGATGCAAGGAGATCAAAAGACAAACACACAGACGGACAGAAACAAATACAAATAACCTCAATTTAATCAAGCAAAATCGGAAATGAAATGAGGTAGGGAACAGTAAACGATAAACAGTAAACAAGTGGGGTATGTTTTGCTCCCATAAGGAAACCTAACACAGAGTAACTTTTATTCAAGACTGGCACAGCCTTTTAAACTTGAATAAAGTCAGACAAATACATAGACGAACAATCTAATAGTGGGGGAAAAACAAGCGCAGGCCAACAACTGAACTGTCTGGCAAAGATTTGGACTTGAGGGGAGGGGAGAGGGGAGTTTAAAGATGGAGAAACTGGGAAAATGAAATTAAAAAAAAAAAAAAAAAAAAAAAAATGTTACAGATATGAAAACTCTTCTCTAGCTGCATAAGGGAACCATCGCAATCCCTTTTGAAGGCAGATATATTTGTATTGCCTGCCACAGTATTATGGACTGTGGTGTGTCTCTATTTGACGCCGGGAGCGCAGACACAACCAGCCGTGTCTCCCTGATGAGTCCCGATCCAGCGGGCGAAAGGCCTCGGAGCAGGCAATACAAATATATCTGCCTTCAAAAGGGATTGCGATGGTTCCCTTATGCAGCTAGAGAAGAGTTTTCATATCTGTAACATTTTTTTTTTATTTTTTTATTTTTTTAAATTTCATTTTCCCAGTTTCTCCATCTTTAAACTCCCCTCTCCCTCCCCTCAAGTCCAAATCTTTGCCAGACAGTTCAGTTGTTGGCCTGCGCTTGTTTTTCCCCACTATTAGATTGTTCGTCTATGTATTTGTCTGACTTTATTCAAGTTTAAAAGGCTGTGCCCGTCTTGAATAAAAGTTACTCTGTGTTAGGTTTCCTTATGGGAGCAAAACATACCCCACTTGTTTACTGTCTATAAAAAATATTAAAACATTTTCTTTACACACACACACACACACACACACACACACACACACGCACGCACACACACACACACACACACACACACACACACTGTGCTCATACATATGTTTACGCTAACAGTAAAGCACCTTTCGGGAGGTAACTGTGGGCACAGCCATTCTTACGTGCGACTTTGTCAGTGGTTGCTTCCCTTGTACCCCTTCTTGTAGCGCGTCGCCTCTGTGTGTGTGTGTGTGTGTGTGTGGGTGTGTGTCGGTGTGTGAGTGTGTGTGTGTCTAGGAGAGAGAGAGAGAGAGAGAGAGAGAGAGAGAGAGAGAGAGAGAGAGAGAGAGAGAGAGAGAAACGTGTGGTTTATTGTATTATATTTCAATTTTATTTGATTTTCTTTGTTTATTTGATCACTTTTTTCTTTGTTTTCCGGTTCTTTTCGCCTCATATCTTGATAGATGTTCAGTGCCATAACATTTACTAATCTATCCAAGGAACCCTTGTTTCAAACGGGATAGAAATGGACATTTCTTCAGCACCGACTATCTTTCACACAGCACTTTCCACGTGTACGAAATCGAAATTTCATTCTAAACATTTTTTTTTTAATGCTGAAACATTTTTTTTGTCTTGAACACAGCAGTTTAAACACACAGTTGCAAGACAAAGTCAGCGACGAGGAGTGGCAAAGAGCAAGGTAGGGACCAGTTTTCATACAGATCCTGTGGAGGCAGTGCGGGGGCTGGTTAGGACGCTTCCTACCAATGCGGGGGCTGGTTAGGACGCTTCCTACCAATGCGGGGGCTGGTTAGGACGCTTCCTACCAATGCGGGGGCTGGTTAGGACGCTTCCTACCAATGCGGGGGCTGGTTAGGACGCTTCCTACCAATGCGGGGGCTGGTTAGGACGCTTCCTACCAATGCGGGGGCTGGTTAGGACGCTTCCTACCAATGCGGGGGCTGGTTAGGACGCTTCCTACCAATGCGGGGGCTGGTTAGGACGCTTCCTACCAATGCGGGGGCTGGTTAGGACGCTTCCTACCAATGCGGGGACTGGTTAGGACGCTTCCTACCAATGCGGGGGCTGGTTAGGACGCTTCCTGCCTGAAGGCAGCTCTTAATTCCGCGAAATTTTA
>JAFLJL010017609.1:55997-90599 GCA_018398815.1 Conus ventricosus | reverse complement strand
CCGCGCCACACAGATCACAGCGTAGTGAATCAGGACAACAGCTACTGTAACAGCACAAAGGTACGTTTGTGCCTGGAGGTAAATTAGGTTTGACGAAGATAGGGTCTCTGTAATATGCTGTGCTTCCGTCTTGCCATTGCCATTGATCCAAGTACCTAGTGACATACACAATATCCAGTTAAACTCAACAAATCATGACAGGTTAAGCTGAACTGATGAAACATGATACTGGACAGTGTCTAGCCGACACATTTTCCAGTTTGTTGGTAAATGACAAATGTGTCTTATTGATTCACGCTCTTTAGAAGTGTGTGTGTGTGTGTGTGTGTGTGTTGTGTGTGTGTGTGTGTGTGTGTGTGTGTGTGTGTGTGTGCGTGCGTGCGTGCGTGCGTGCGTGTGTGTGTGTGTGTGTGTGTGTGTGGTTGTTGTGTGTGCGCGTGCGTGTGTACGTGCAAACGCGCGCGTATATATATATATATATATATATATATATATATATATATATGTGTGTGTGTGTGTGTATGTGTTGGCTGGGCGGTGGTAGGTTGCAGGTGGATCAAACACACTCTGTCTGAAATTCTGTAGGAGATAAGATATACTGACTGAAGATGTACATGAAGCCGTGTCTAAACACAGAAACCTATGCATCCCCATTCCCACACAACACACAGAAACCTATGCATCCCCGTTCCCACACAACACACAGAAACCTATGCATCCCCATTCCCACACAACACACAGAAACCTATGCATCCCCATTCCCACACAACACAGAAAACATACTCCACACGCCATCGCTCTATTCCCTTTCCTTCCTACAGAGAGACTGAGATAAGACACAACGCGATACAGGAAGGCAAAAGCCCTATTCGAAGGATTGAGTTCACAAAAAACATATACTTTCCAAAATATATCAATTGAGAGCATTTATACGTACTGGTTCAAAGGAAACAGAAAGGTTTCTGATGACATTTTCGTCATTGCTGACCTATGTGACAGTAATTTGAAAATTCCGTACATGCAAAATTTTACCTAGTGTGAATACGACAATGCAAGTCTTGCCAACTACAGTCAATAATGTGCTGTTTATAGCAGTGTGGACAATAGTTAAAAACAAACAGACACAAACTGGGGGCCGGAATAGCTCGGGTGGCAATCTTGGTGATACTTGGGCTGCGGGTTCGAATCTCCGCCAGGCCGTTTCGGTACAGGGGGATTTTCCGCTCGGAGATGACATTGGTTCTAACTCCATTTCCCAAATAGTGAGATTATAAACCGAGGTTCCGTGTGTGAACGCACGCATAACATCTTGCACACACGTAAAACCCTATGACCAGCTTACGGAAGAGAAGGCCAGTTTGGCCGTTGGTATGGATGACACGTTACACATAGCATGCACCCTGCGTGAGAAATGGAAAGAATGAAGGAAGTAAAGAAACGGAGTGAATGATATTGACTAGGTGACACGGGAAACAACTGATTGAAGCGCCAGTAGGTAGCTCTTCAGTCGGCACTACCCAGGTAGGCAGCCCGCTGTGTACACGGGGTGTGGATTATCATCAGTGCCTACAACCTTTGACAAGGTGCTTCATATATGCTGTGTTATTATTATTAATTAGTCAAACATTCGCACGCTCTTTTCCCATGTCTTTTTGCGTCTTCATTCTAGGTCGCACAGGATCCTGTATGCTTGAGCAGGCAGCCTGTATTGATCCACTTTACCCACTCTCAGCCACTACTCAATACATTTCACTCAGTCTGGATACCTCTGCCTTTCACCGCACATCGCACCACTTCAAAATCCACGGTTCATATGTAACTTTTTTCCCCTGATCAAATAATTTTGTTTTCTCAGATCGACATCTGCTTCCAATCCCCACATTTTAGCCCTAAATTGAACTACTGATCGTTCCTTCTCGAACAACTAACTTTAAAAGTGAGCATTGTCCAACTAGATCATTGATCATACGATACCCACTACAACTCTCTTTCCTTCAAACGATACCCGCTACAACTCTCTTTCCTTCACTAATGAGATCTTGGCATTGAATTTAAATTTAGCCAAATTTGTATACTTATCAACAACAGACATTCAAACATTTCCAAAAATCCATTTCTCACATGATGTAAAGTTTCCACCCTTTCGGAAAATCGTATTGTGTGATATCTCCATATTCACTTCAATTGATGTCCACTAGCTGTGTAGCGGAAACTATTCAACCAAATCTGTAACCTACAGGAGTCTGTGATTGTAATAAGCGATGTGCAATAATGAAATAAACACGTTAATCAAATTCTTCTTATTTTGCATACGCAGGCTGATACTCCTGCAGATACTCCCTATGTGGACAGGCAAATATCAGTCCCATCTACCCAACAAAGGGAGTGGAGTTTTGTGTGTGGTGATGGGATTTTCCGTGTGTGCAAGATGGTATGCAGGCGTTCACACACGGAACCTAGATTTATAGTCTCATTCGAAGGACTGTATGGGAAATGGAGTCAGAACTAATGTTAACTCCGAGGGAAAAATATCCCCGTATCGAAACGGCCCGGCGGAGATTCGAACCTGCAACCCTTGGATTACGAGTCCGGCGCTCGACCAACTGAGCTATTCCGACCCCGTTAATCAAATGAAACACAGACACACGCGGGCGCGCGCACGCACACACACAAACATTTTCTGCTACGGATGCGTTGGTTTGAAATTGCCAGACAAACAGGGTCTTCAAAAACGGTTGGTGAAGTGGACATCATTCTCATTATCTGTAATACCAGTGTTGTCGCATTTATTCTGAAGGTTAATTCATCTGCCTGTGCTACATTTACGTCTTTACGAGCTTAATACTGTATGTGTGAACACGACTACACCCGCCTGCCATCGAAACAACTGTGTCACAGGCCAACGCTTCGCCTGGATTTGATTTTTTTTTCCCTTCAGGATTCACGCGCCACAGGTGTTATACTTTCATATGTTCCCCTCATACATTTACACATCAATTGACAGTAACTGCGGTTGATTTGAGGAAATTTGGAAACCTGTCTCTGTCTCTCTCTCTCGTCTTGTTTGACACCTGCGTGTCCTGGGCGGTACATTCATAAGAGTTCCCCCCAACGGAACACTGTATATTACTTCATGGCAAGTTTCCCAGTGCACTTTATACATTTTGAGGGCGGTTCATGGAGTCAGTCAGCTTGTTGAGTTCGAACGTTGTCTGTGGATGAGATTTTGTGTCATTTCGGGTACCTCCATTGTTACTAAGCCGTATGCGCTATTGTCTCCGTGAATAATTCAGCTATTTCGCTTTTCTGTGTATCGACAGCCCGACGTAATCTTTGTGACAGAACCGTCAGTATAACTATGTAACGATTGTTTTTCTTATTTTGTACTGGGTTTTTCCATCGCTCACACTGCACTTTTCCATTGTTTTTTTTTCTTCTTCTTTTTGCCCTCTGAACATTCTCGACAGTGTTTTCCGACCTTTGGCATGGCGGCATGTTTGGTAGTGAAGGGATCAGGATGCTTTTCCAATACCCCGGTTTCTTTGACTTGCAATAAAAGGCACACAAGCTGAATGTTGTTTTCTATCTGTCCCATTCATTATTGTTACGGATGGGTGCTTGGTGCGTGTGTCTTTATGTCCGACTCTCCCAGAAATATGGAGGCGAGTTCGAGCTTTCCTAACACACCCACCCACTCAACCGCACATAGACAGTCAGGCAACGCAACCGCAATTCTGTTCTTATTTTCTTCTATGCTGCCTGGGCCATCACACACAAAACATCATCAACAATAAACATAAACACATATGGAGTACACCCCAACTATAGGTGTACAATACTAGTGTAAATATGGGTATCAATATGGTTATATGGCGCGCACGCCAACAGTCTGCCATGGGCACTGTCCACAAGAAGCACACCCCAACTACGGGTGCAGAATACTAATATAAATATGGGTAGACGCAGTTGCCAACAAAGTCGATGCGACGACACTGCGGCTGTCGGTGAGGGCAGCAACCGACAATGGAATGATGCAGTGACGTCTCTGTCCACCAAGGAAGCAACTACTTCCTACATAAAACAGGAATCACACAGTGGGTCACACTGAAGTAGCTCGCTGCCACTTCCGAGGCACCTGCCTCCACTTCCCAGAGCTGTGGCTCAGTGACTAAACAACACAAGGCTCTCACAATGCGCTCACAATTCGCATGGTCGACAACACGACTGGTCTGACGAAGCGCAGGAACAACGCTGACGCTTCAGAACTCGGCAGGACCAGCGCAGAGCACAGCTGGCACACAGGACGTAGGGACTCAAACCCAAGGAGACGTCTTATCCCTCACAGAAGAGGCGCTGGCACAGCTGGCTTGTCGGGTCGTTACTGGTAGGCACCAGCCTCTCACACACATGGCACGGCGGAGAATTGGGGCACACAACAGGCCCCGGACCCGAGGTAGGAACAACCAGTCCCAACTACACCAGGAACAAACAACCTGGGGAACTGGCTGTCACAGCAACTAAACTGAGTCCCTCGTCGGCTGGACTGGGCAGTTGAACTAGCCGGAATTTCTTCAGAGACCGATTGGCTACCCGCGCTCACCCGACTTATACGGTGTACAGGTTAACACCAGTTAACCAGCTTAACCAGTTTTCTAGCAGAGTTACTGTAAAAACTGTGATCGGACAAAAAACGGTCCTTTACAATTATTTACCATCCTAAAGGAATGCCCTTTTTTCCTTTGACTGCCACAAGTACTGGCCACATATACCTTCACCTCTTTGAGACTGTGTCGCACCTGCATTGCAGGAAGGCCAGGCAAAAAGCGCATACTTTTAATCGGTGTGTCCTCTGTAATTCTCAAGATCGGTCTCACTGCTTCATATTGAATTTAGTCCTTTTAAGAAGATAACAGTGAGGCAGTGTTGTAAACCCTAATCCATAATTGATATTGCTGCATGTACCTCCATGATAACGGTCTTTACAGATGGCGTTGTTTACCTGCAATTGTTTTCACATACGAAAGGCTCTTTAACATTTAACTACACCATTCTCAACATATTTTCTAATGGTTAACATTCTGTCCTATCCTATACCTAGGTAGCGTACGTTGTCAGTTGATTTGATTTGCGTTCCACTGAAGGATGCTTTGAAGTTAAATTTCCTCATGTCTGCTTGATACAACCTAGCAATATTGTTCGATTGCTGCTGGACTGCTTTCGATGTCTCTCGAGGTTCTCTGGCATACTGAAGATCAGACCATCGTCTGCTGGTGTCAATACTCGAGCAATTCTGAGATCTACGAGGTCGATGGTGTAAGCATTGATTAAAACGGGAGAGAGAGAAGCATCTTGAGGTAATTCCATAGATACTTAATGAGGTTCAGACATCCAATCTCAAAACTGTACGATGACGATCTGCTCCAGAGGTGCTGCTGCAATCCCTTCTGTAAATGTCTAATGGTTCAATAGTCAGGGAGTAGTTCCTTGAGACGCTGAACTTGAACTTTGCTGTACGCATCTTCCAGATTTGTTGCCGCTGCCAATTGTTCTTCCTTTCTTTGGAATCATTCAAATACGTCATAGGGAAAAGTGGCCCCGTTTTCCCATGTGCCTTTATTGTTTCGAGGCCTTTTCATTTGGGAGGGCGAATCTGTCTATTTCAAGGTCACTTGCGATTTTCTTACCATTATTCGGTTTATGACCTTTTCTGCCATATTTTGTTATAGTGTGTACGTGGTAGCCCCTTCGCTGAGAATGATCTTTTCCTGGTTTGGGGCTGAGGCTGCAGGTGATTGTGTGTCGGTTGTGTGGAACGTAGCCCTTCACCACATTGTCTTGGTAGAGACTGGAGATATGAAAGTGTGTCTTCTGAGAGCTGTGTCACTTTCTTGTTTGGTTGCTTTGCAGCAGCTCTAGATAGGTTTGTTTCAGAGAAGACTCCTCGTGTTTGAGATCCGGGATGTCTCTTTCATATTAGAGACGAGTTCCTTCATTACGTTTTACTCTTTTTGATGTCCTGAAACGTCGTGTTCATGGCTGTTAGCGTGGCCATTACACCAGACAGGATAAATTAATTCCGAACTGACGTTTTCTGCTATGTTCCAGACGACGTAAAGTCCCCTGAGCAATAGCATCTTCCGCAACACTCCGTTTTTCGAGGACAGCTGTTGTCTGTCAATCACGGTTGTTTTCTACAGAGTATCCTAAATGGTCAAGACGTTTAATTCCAACTCACTACAGTGATCAACATACTGCAGAAAAGACTCACAATAAATAAGAGAGAGAGAGAGAGAGAGAGAAGAGAGAGAGAGAGAGAAGAGAGGAGAGAGAGAGTCTCTTTACATCATATGTAGGCCTACATGGCTCTCAAAGTTCCGAAGACCCAAATGCACTTGTACAACTTGCCGCATTTTCAACATGTTTAAAAAATAGCCCGCTCTCACCAGGTGTGTTCAGACTGACCAGCTCCCCACCTTTGGCTTGGCATGCAGAGGACGCCTGACCCTCAGACAGGAATGTCTCGTTCAAATACTCGTAACACGTTGTCCTGATCCACCACTTCCCCTTCCCACACCTGCACAGATTTGTACAAATATGAAAGGACCATCAAGATAGCGTTCCAATTTCTGGTGCACTGGGGGAAATGAAGGCGTTATATAATGAGAATTTTATGTATGTGTGTATGTATGTATGCATACATGTATCCATGCATACATACATACATACATGTATGTATGTGTTACGGATGGTATGGTAGTGCGTGTTTTACACTCTGACTCTCACTAGAAAAAGTTTGGATGCGTGTAACGACTTTTTTCCCTATACACACCCCACACCACACGAAAACAGACAGCTAGGGAACACACAAGTGTAAGTATCTTTCTTTGTTTTGCTGCTGAACCAACAAAACACTTCAAACACATACTACCATAATATCAATAAATCACCCTTTAAAAGACTAAGTATTTTTCACACCGAACAAGCGAAAAGATTGAAATAATCAATGAAATAGGAATTCAGGAATGCGTGGAGAAAGAAAAAACACAATCGGCAATCAATACCCAACAACAACAACAACAAAAATGAATACAAAGGAAAGGACAAAATCGCCTAGTTGACGGCTCCTCTCCCCTGACCTCCACGAACAGGAGATCGGGACACCATACACAGGTGCGGGAAAAGAAAGGGGAGACTAACTATATATAGTAAATCTAAAGAGTGGATGGGCGAGTCCCTGCAACACTTGCATCCGTCACCCGACACCGTAGGAGAGGGAGGTGGCAGTGAACTGTCCAAGGGGCGGGGACACAGAGATAAATAAAACACAACTAACCCTGCACTTCTAAACAATAAATACAAGTATAAATCACGCAATGGCACGAGAATAATAACAGAAGATAACCGATGATGCGTTATTTTTTTAAACACCAAGCATTCAAAGGCACTAATAACCTTTTTAATGGTTTAGGCAGCCATTCACACACTCACTCATTCAAGAGAAAAGAATCCTAATAACGGTAAAGAAGCAACACAATCCGTAAGTAAAGACAGAAACAGAAATAATCAGGAGAGGTAACCAAAGAAAATGAAACCAAAACCCACAAAGGAAGAAAGAACTAGGCCCTCGTATCTCCAGAAAGTATACAGAAGGAAATACCCCCTTATGCTGTAGACAGGAAGGAAATCAAAGTCATACAACAACACAATACACCACAGCTCAATTTCTCGAAAGCAAAGTCTGTAAACGTGCCTATCCATAAATAACTGGGGCAAACTACAGGGGCACAAAACCAAATCCTACCACTAAGAAAAATTTTTAGTTAAATGCCAAAAGAAATTTAAAAACTACGGGTCACCAGTTGTTACGAGACGGGGTCACCAGATATTACGAATGGTGATGTAGTGCGTGTTTTAGTGTCTGACTCTCACTAGAAAAAAAGTTTGGATGCATGCAAACGACTTTTTTCCTAACACACGCCCACACCACACAAACATAGACAGCTAGGGAACACACAAGTCTCTTTCTTTCTTTTTGTTTTGCTGCCTGAACCATCAAAACACTTCAAACACTTAATACTATATTAATAAAATGAACTAGTCATATCAATACACGCCACCATCAGGTACATGCGCGCAACAACACAAGGAACTTTAAAACCGTCGTCTGAAGTGTTTTCCCAACACTCAAAGAAGTTCGTTTTACATACCTATCACATCTGCACTCGCACACACACACTCTACCTTACCTGGTCAGTCCAGACTCTGGCTTGGGGTTTCGTCAGGATTCTTTCCAAGCCCTTCACTGGCATGAACTACCAAGTAAGGTCTGTCACACACAGTCTGCGACGCACTCTGTCCAGCCGAGCTTGCAGCTTGCTTCAGAGGGTCAAGCAGCTGGTACACTGTCTTTCTGTCAGTGGTCCACCTCCGGGCCCAGCAGTGGTACTGTCAAAACCGTCCTAGCCGTTGTGTCCGTCTACGGCTGTACTGTTGCAGTGCTAGGGCAAAACTGTCTCCGGTAACTGGAGGCCCAAGCACTGGTCTGTCACTATGGTTACGTACTGTCACTGTAGTACGTACGTAGCTCCCTAGCTAACTACAAGTTAGCTAGTCCACTCCCTTCAAGGTCCTGGCGTCGCTAACCCATAACAAGAAGTTAGCAGGACCGCACTCTTCAAGCTCCCCTGTCGTACTGCCGGAGTACGCTGCTTGTTTACCCGAGTGTCAGTGAACACTTCTCACGCGAGGTGCACTTCCGCTGAGCTCACCTACGTGCGCAGAAACCGTGCATCACTACACTCCCCCAACTTTATGATGAAAGCTTTTTGTTCAGGGGTTGCAGTGAGGAAGGGGCTCTTCACCTCGCTTGAGCACCATGTCTGTTTAGTGTCGATTTGCAGGTCCTCTGAGAGTGCTTCCTGTTTAGCAGCGGAGATGCGGAAAGCACTGTGTGCCAACAGGCCCATGGAAACTGATCCATTGCCAGTCTGCGACCTGTCCTGTAAGGCTATTTCAGCCACTTCTAGGGTCAGCAGACGCCTAAGGTATCGCTGCTTGGGCAGGCTCCCAGGCCTCCAGTGCTGGATAGTGTTCCCCACAGTTTTTTTCCCAGTGGGTCCATCCACGCCACCAGAGCAGCATGACCTTTCAATGAACCAGACGGCTGCCACCTCAGCCGGGCACATCTGGAAGCTACCCTGAACCAGCCCCCCCCCCCCCCCCCCCTGGATGCATACGTCACCCAGGCGGACAGAAGACACTGCATTCAGGGGAACCGGAGCAATCACTTCCAGCTACCCAGTGACATGACAAACCAATCCATGGCCTGCCACAATGCCCTGCAAACCCCTCAGCATACCATCACAGTCTCTCTCTCAGGCACCCTAACAGCAAGCAGAAGGCTCAGGGATTCCATGTCCACTGGTGCTGGGTACTTTCCGCCAGCAGCTCTGCCTCTCTGGGCTCATACTAGCCGTCAACACCAACAGTGCCTTCCAGTGAATGAGAGCCAGCACAGACTTCAGATGAAGTGTTTTTGGAACTGGCTCTCCCACATGTGGCTAAAAGCCTTCATGGCCTCCTTCTGGCAGTTGGTGAAGACTGCATTGCCCATTGTTTATGATTGTTGTAGATATGATAAATAGTTAACAGATGGATTTATTCTTATTCTTATTATTATTTTCTTATTTATATTTTTGTTTGTGATGAAAGATGTTAAATTTTAATTCCGCCCTCCATCCCCCCCCCCCCCCCCCCCCCCACACACACACACCTTTTTTTTTTTCTTCTTCTTCTTCTTCTTTTCCACCTTGCCCCATGCCCACCCCGCCCTCGATGTGGCGGGGCAATGTATTATCTAGATGGCTTATGTTGGCTTTAATTTTTCATTTAATTGTTCTTTTTTGTGGTTAGTATTTTTGTTGTTTATTTTTTATTTTTATTATTATTATATTTTTTTTTTTTTTGGTAGTTCACCTGTACTATATTGCATGAATGTTCTCGTATCGTGTAAAGAAAACGCTGTCCGACCTTTGCTCCCGATAGCGATTGTCAACTAGATTAAGTATTTTTGTCTTTCCTTAAGTGTCTATAACACTTATGCTCCTTTATTTGTTGCTTATTATGTTTTTCATCTCTTTCTTCATTTTAGTTGTTGGATGTTCTTGAATTTATTTAATTGATAATACGAAATGAATAATAGCTTACCTATTCTTTCAGTTAACTGTCAAGGCCTCAATGATTCAAAAAAGAGCGTGATGTATTCCATTACTTGAGAAACAAGAAATATTCCATTATTTCCTACAAGATACACATTTTGAAGAAAAGATTGAAAAATACGTTTTAGCTGAATGGGATATAAGGGTTATTTTTCAAATTACACGTCTAATTCAAGGGGGGTGGGAATATTGTTTTATAACAATTTTGAGTTCAAAGTCAAACGTATCATCAAAGATAACTCGGGAAATTATATCATGTACTTACTGAAATTCAGGAAAATGATTTTCTTTTTGTAAATATTTATGGACCAAACAGAGATGATCCGGAGTTTTATAACAACCTGAAACAAAAGATAACGAGCTGGATTGAGAATGTTATAATAGTGGATTTCAATATAGTCCTTGATCAGCAAAGATTATCATAACTATAAACATGTTAACAACCCTAAGGCAAAAAAAACACAAAAACCCTAAGGCAAGGGAGAGCTCGAAAACATGATTGAAAATTGGAATTAATGATATATGGCGAGAACTAAATCCTGAGTGTTTGCGGTAAAACATGGAGAAGAACAAATCCTTTTCAACAGGCTAAAATAGAATTTTTCTGATTTCAGACAAAGTAGTAACATTTGTAGATTATGTGGACATGAATGTGGATATAGATCAATCATTCGAGTATACGTTGAAACTAAAAATTTATGAAAGCTCAAAACAAACACTTTTTGGGAAATTCAATTCATCTCTTTAAAAGACAACTTATATCTAAATGAATAAAATTCTGGAGATAAGATCTGTTATAGAAAAAATATGCGATGAATCCAATATTAATGATATACCTGAAAAACTACGTTTTTCTGTTCCCGATATACTTTTCTAGATTTCCTTCCCTTATGAATTTAAAGATCAAAGACAATTTCATTTGCAAAAATGAAAATGAAGAAAATACAGGAAGAGGAAAATGGGACTAAATCTGAAAATTCAAGATTAAAAACAACAAAGTCATAAGCGAGGACGATATTAGATCTATTGCAACAAAAAGAACAATTAAAACTGTCACGTCGCCGAGGAGATGGCAAACACCAACCCAGGGGCTTCACTCCGCGTTCACAACTCCAACGATCAGGCCCACATTCCAACCTTCATCCACAAGCCCAAACACTCAACTATGATTCACCCCAACCACCACTCACACCAAATGTAACACAAACAAACTAAATTTATTAATCACATCACAACATGCGCTCCACAAGAAAAACAACAACCAATAAATTGCTAAACCAAACAGCGCACAAAATTACATTACAAGGCCACGCGTACGCTATAGACACACCCCACACTGCCGACCGCTCTGCTTCCTTCTCTGTGTACAAAAACCTGTGAATGCACACAACAATCAATATCACCAAATGATTTCAAAAATGTATGCACACCACAACAACAGGGTATTCAAATCATTCCAACATGGGAGCAAAGCACGAATCACAATAACTCAGAATTTCAGACAAGCAAAATCAAACACTAACTATGGTTTTATTACTAATGCAGTTCCTCAACGAAGGTGAAACCAAAAGTCCAAAGCGATGAAAGCTTTCCGACGTGTTCTTCGTTCAAAAGTTCATGGAGCTCACAAACCCCCAAGACGATAGAGCACATCCAAAACTAAGCAATGAACAAAAAAAAAACTAACATGAGTGCCACAGGTAGTTGGCGGAGGCGAATATTTGTCGAGCCTTCAACAAAGACTTCATCACATTTCCTTTTCAGCGTGATTCCTCGTTTTCTACAGCTCTCTGCTTTCCATTCGATGACACATTCTATTCTCCGCATTTATCCCTCCCACTACTACATCGGTCCATTCACCCGCTCCCTAGTCAGGAGCCCAAGACCAGAATCCGTTGCTAAAACGAGATCAATGGAGTCACTCCTTCCACGCCGCTCCTGTCCTTCAGACAACAGACTCAACCCAACCGTCATCGGCCACCACTTGACAACGGCCACTCTCCCCAGCTCAGGTGCGGAGGGAACCCCGGCACAGCAACTATCGGTTCTGAAACCCGAGACGGACCCACGACCAGGCGCACAGAAAAACTGTTGAAACGCCCACGAAATTGGGGGACAATAATGTCCACAGCCACAACTCCACCACTGTGGGGGAACAGGGGCTCCAACCGAACACAGCTTCGTCGTGTGAGGAAACTTCTAGTCCCCAAATCCGCTGACTCGTCCCCACACAATGACCTCCCCTGTCTACCTGAACTCAGTTCAGGCCACGTCAAAATTCAAACCGGTTTGTTGGACTCTGGGAACGAAGTATCTAAGGAAGAACACACGCACGCTTGCATGCAACTAAAAATAACATGCACAGGCACACAACTTCCAAACACAATGTTTTCTTTTTAAGCCTAGCTATCACACACGTTCCTAAAATAAACAGTTGGAAGAACAAATCTAACCCTGTATCGTGACAAACCCCCCTTCCAGATGAAACCTGGAGGGTTACATTAACAACCAGGAACGGTACAGGTATAGATTTGTAGAACATCTCACCCGACTTCGATGCGACTCAGATAGTCAGCTCCAACATTCTCCTTGCCTGGGATGGCCTCCACAACAAAAGAATACGGCTGCATCTGGAGGGACCATCTCATGACACGCTTGTTGGTCGCTTTCATGGTTTGCAGATACTGTAGTGGCTGATGGTCACTCTGAACCGTAAACTGTCGGCCATACAGATAGGGACTGAACTTGCCTATTCCCCAAACCATAGCGAGACACTCCTTCTCCACGGTTGAATATTTTGCTCTGCTGGCAAAAGCTTCTTGCTTGCGCAAGCCACGATTTGAAGTCCTTGACCTTGATCCTGGAGCAGGACTGCCCCTAGCCCTGAGTCTGACGCATCCGTGCGAAGCACAAATGGTTTGTTGAATTGAGGTAGAACACATACGGGTTGCGACGACAACGACTCTTTGAGAGAGTTGAACGACTTGTTCAGTTCTGGTGTCCACTGAACCTTGTTCGGCATCTTCTCCCTTAGATCGCTTCCGTGAGTGGCACAGCAAGTTCGGCGAAATTCTGGATGAACCTGCGGTAAAACCCCCAACCCCAGGAACGCCGTTTTGCCTCTTCGCGTTGGTTGTGGTGCACCCCGGATCTTATAGCTTGTCCCAGTGGGCTCAATAGTCCCGTTCCCATACATGCCAAAGTATTCTAGACGCTTAAAACCAAGCATGCATTTTTGAAGGTCCCGACAAGACACCCCGAAGTCTGGTAACCTTTCCCCTAAAACACTCCATTTGTTTTCTTTTGGAGCTGGGCCCCAAATGTCGTCCATGCATAACTTTTTCGCATGCTCTTAAAATTTCCCTTTAAAAACTTTAACCAAGCCTTTGCATTGAGCATGGTAGGTGGGTTGTTCCTTGATAGCCAAAGCTTGTACACCCTTGCGGGTCCTGCGGTGAAGGTTTTCCCCCGGTCCGTCAAGATTTCATGGGCCTCCTAGCCTGGACCACAGTTCCACAACGTCGGCAATGTCTCTGTTTCAATATTCGAAGTGCCTCTGCCTCGGGATACCGGTAGCAAAGTCCACCATAACAAAAATACGGTGCTTCGCATCGACGGGGTTTGTTTGGGCCCCCACGATATAAACCCCCACGCTCAAAGGGGACCGGGTAGTGGCTCCTAGCTAAGGAAACCTTCCCCACTCTTCCCGGGGAGCCCACCTCTGGCACGTTCAAAAGACAAACAATATCATAAATGTCCCCGCACATTCCCCCCAATAGAAACTCGCCCCACTCCGAGTGGGTTTTTTCTTGGTCCCCAAATGTCCACTCATGGGTGGGTCTGAGCGGTTGAATAACCCCGACGTAACGGCTTCAGCACACACCCTGTGTAACTGTTGTCCCCTCACAATTACTCCTGTAGAACCCTTTTTAAATCGGAAAGTGCCGGGTTTCCGCTTCTTCCCAAACGCGAACTAAACTTTTTCGAAACAGCGTCTCTACACGCTGCAACGTGCATCCTTTCTGCATTCTCGCAGTTTTTGGGACAACGTTAAACCCTTCAACACTTTCGATGTCGAGAACAGTGAGGATTCCCACCGCCTTTTGCGCCGGGTCTGAACTACTCCCCAACGTTTTGGCGAGGGAAAAAAGGTTTTTAAACCGCTAAAGTTCCCCGTTCATCCAGTCCCGGGTTTCCCCCCCAAGGATCACTTCACAACGCAAAGGGCGAGTAGGGCCACAAAAAACCCCTTCCTTCCCCAAAGCGGGGTTCCCACAGAAAAAGCAAAGGGGGTAGGTTCCCAACATGAACGATCAGGCCTTTTCCGTTGAATATTCCCGGGAAGGTACGGGCCCGCAGCCACAAGGTTTTCTTAACGCAACAAACTCCGCTCCTGTGCCCCAAGAGCTGTCACCCCCTTGCCGTTCAATCGGGGAAGTAGGGAATAACACCCACATTTTTCTCTGCCCAAGCCTCCTTCTCTGGCGACGTATAAAAATCTCACAGAAGATCGGCACGCCGGGCAGAGCCCCTGGTTTCCCACACCTTAGCCCGAAAATCCGCAAACTTCCCCAGTGTTAGACGGGGACGACGAGGGAACCTTGGGAGTCCCGGGTGTCTCCTGGTTTGACCTTCCCGCATTGAGCAGTTGGCTTTGTTAACCCCCGTTTCCAAAATCCCCTTCCTCTTTTTGCTGACTGCCCCCTTGGTGGGTTTTTTTAAATTGACTCGGGCGCCAATGGTAGGATTGTGCACTCTTGCCTCTCGCCTAACTTCGAATAGTCAAAGCAACTGTGCGGCCCCTCCACTTTTTGCGGTTTTTTTCCCCGCGGACGTAGTAAGCTAGGTGGGCACGGGGTTTTGACAAAACGTTCTCTCAGAACAAATCACAAAAGTTTTTTGGATCTTCTGAGTAAAACCCTCTGCCGCTTAAACCAAGATTGAATTTTTTTCAGGCTTCAAAAACTGGGTGAAATCCCGTCAATTCTTTCCGCTTTTCCCCTAAACTTCCTCCGGTAAAACTCGGGAGCCCTACAAATTTTTAGAAGAGCGGTCTATGTGGGAAGCGATGGTTTTCGCCGTGATCAATAAGCAAAAACCTTTCCTCGTTTTTCCATGCAAAACGGAGACAATCCGCCCCCCAAACGCCCTCGGGCCCACCATGCGCAAGGGCTATACTTTCGAAATGACGCAAAATCCTCATATCGTCTCCATCGTTGAATTCGGGCAACGCACACGGTAGAATCGGGCGTCTTTGGTTGGTCAACTTCGCCAACCCCCTTTGAAAGATCTCAGCGTCTTCACCCTTTTCCTTTTCCCGAGTTCCAACCCCGTTTGGGCGAAAAGGATCTCTCTTGTCTAAATTCAGGCCCTCCCTTCAACTGCTCCGGAAGCTCCATTTCTTCCCCTTAATTTCAGTTCCTTTGGCGCCCCCTTCCCCTGGCGATCCGCTCCCCTTCCTTAATTTCTCCGGGCATGCCTTCCTTCCCTTACTTTCTCCTGCATCCAACTCTTCCCCCAAATTTTTCCCCTGGCGACCAACTCTCCTTCCTAAACTCCATTCCTTTGTCGAAAGCGCATCTTCCTGATTTTCCTTCAGCTCCCCTGAAAAAACCCACAAACTGGGTGCCTGCAGCCCAAGAGCATCCCTTTCTTGGCAACCGTAACACCTCTGGTCCACCTTAACATCGGTGTTGGACCATGGGGAAAACGCTCTTGCTAAAACAAGCAGGGGTTTCCCTCGACAGTTAACTTCCAGCATCCACTTTTTTCCTCTAACCTCTGAGTCGGGAAACCCAAAACGGCCTGAACGTGGTTTCTTGTCCTCGAGGGAAATACCGCTCACGTCGTTATCGCAAAAAACTCAGTTCACAACACGTCAAAAAATTTTTTTTTACTCTCCTAACACCTTTCACACACACAACTCATACAAAACCCCTAACTACTAACCTACAAATTTGAAACAAATAAAACTCAAACGCTAAAGAAGGGGACCAACTGAGCCCCTGAGGGGATCCTCCCCAGCTATATTTGGGACCGGCCTGAACTCAGTCGAGCTCGGATCCGGACTCCCGCGCCAAGCCCCGGGCCCCTCCAACTTCCCACTTTAAAAACAAACACAAACGGGACCCAAAGATGAAAACCAAAACAAGGATGCCCAACCCTATCACACACCTCTACACACAAAAATAAACCCCCGAACCTACGTTCACCCATCATCCACCGCTGCCAAAAAATTTGTCCCGTCGCCGGGGGATGGCAAACACCAAGCCAGGGGCTTCACTCCGTTCACACTCCAACTCAGGCCCACTTTCCAACCCTTCCCCACAACCCCAAAACACTCAACTATGATTCACCCCAAACCACACCACACCAAATGAAAACCAAACTAACTAAATTTATTAATCACATCACAACATGCGCTCCAAAAGAAAAACAAAAACCAATGATTTGCAAAACCAACAGCGCAAAAAAATTACTTTAAAAAGGGCCACGCGTACGATAGACACACACACCTGCCGACCGCTTGCTCCTTCTCTGTTCAAAAACGTGAATGCACACAACAATCAATATCACCCCAAATGTTTAAAAAATGTATGCACCCAAAACAAAGGGTTTTCAAATCATTCCAACTGCCAAAGCACAATACAATAACTCAAAATTTTTCAGCAAGCAAAATCTCACAATTTGGGTTTTCTTACTAATGCTTTCCCTTAAAACAAAGGTGAACCAAAAGAAAAAGGATGAAAGCTTTCGACTGTTCTTCTGTTAAAAAGTTCAGGGACTCACAACGCCAAGACGAAGAGCCACCCAAAACTAAGCAATGAACAAAAAAAAAAACTAACTGAGTGTCCACGGGGTATGGGGCGGAGGAAAAATTTTATCGAGCCTTCAACAAAGACCTTACTTTCCCTTGTCCTTTGATTCCCGTTCTCTACATCTCCTGCTTCCATTCGATGACACTTTTCTTCTCCGCTTCATCCATCTCCACTACTTACATGGGCCCTTTCACCCGCCCCTAGTCGGAAGCCCAAGACCGAAGTCCGTTGCTAAAACGGGGAGTCAATAGTCATTCCTTTCCACGGCTCCTGTCCTTCAGACAACAGACGTCCCCCAAACCCGTCATGGGCCACCATTTGCAACGGCCACTCCCCCAGCTCAGGTGCGGAAGGGGACCACGGCACAGCAATGATCGGGTTTTTAAAACCCCGGACGGACCCCGACCGGGCGCACAAAAAAACTGTTGAAACCCCCACGAAAGGGGGGACAATAATGTCCACGCCACAACTCCCCACGTGGGGGAAAGGAGCCCCAACCCGAACACACTTCGTCGTGGAGGGAAACCTAGTCACTCCGCGACTCGTCACACACAAGTACCTCCCTGTCTACCTGAACTCATTCAGGCCACTAAAAATTAAACCCGGTTTGTTGGACTCGGGGAACGAAGTACTAAGGAAGACACACCACGCTTGCAGAAACAAAAAAAAACATGCACAGGCACAAACCCCCAAACACAATGTTTTCTTTTAAGCCAGTATCACACACTTCCTAAAAAAAACCTTTGGAAGAAAAAATTAAACCCTTATCGTGACAAAAACATATTAGAGAAAAACGAATGGAGGTGTTTTTGCTAGATCAAGGCTAGGGATAGCTGAGGGTGAGAAATAACAACTATTTTTGTAATCTTGAGAAAGTCTTTTTGTAAGTAAAAATATGCTAAATCAGGGATCAGCAGATAATTTTTTTAAAAACCCAGAAAGCCCATTCTTCTAGAAGTTCAGAACTTTAAAAATTTACTTTACGCAAAACCCCAAATTGAAGATAGTGAATAATGGTTTTATAAACAATACACCATATCAAAATGAACAGAAGCAAACGATAGAGGGAGAAATTACCTTAAGAACACTATGTCAAAGAAAGAAAAAAAAAAAAACCCCCAGGCTCGATGGTTTTTCGATGGAATTCTTTAAAGTTTTTTTTAAAAAAAAATTGGATTATTTGTTATTAGGCGTTAAATGCTAGTTTTAAAGAGGGAACTTCAGCAGCAAAAAGAATGGATTATTATATGTTTCCCAAAGGAGAAAAACCCAAGAAAATAAAAAAAACTGGAGACCAATTTCACTTTTAAATGAGTGAAAAAAATTTGGGATCTCGGTGTTCAAATCACAAAAAAATGTACTCCCAAAGATTTATTAATAAAGACCAGACGGGTTTCTTTGGGAACAGATACTTTGGGTATAACTTAAATTGATATATGACACAAAGTTTTATTTAGATCAAAAATATTTACCTGAATTGTTATTAAATTAGTTTTGAGAAAGCTTTTGACCGATTAACTGGGGTTTTAGTCGAAGGTTTAAAAAAATTTTGGGGTTTTCAGAAAACTTTTGCAATGGATAAACGTTCTATAAGGAAAAAAATTTTTTTGTGTTTTTGTAAATGGTCGGGTTTCAAACTGGTTCGAAAAAAAAAAGGGGTTTGGGCAAGGAGACCCTATACCCCCATATTGTTCATACTCTGTGCAGAAATATTAGCAAAATAAAAAAAATCAGATATCCGGGGAATAATGATAAATGATGTTAACAAAAACCAAAATGGGGCGGATGACACGAATTTTTTGCTGGCGGTGAAGAAAATCTTTGAAATTGCGTAGATTTCTGTTTAATTTTGGATCGTTTCGGGTTTTCACAAAATTCAGCACAAAACAAGTGAAATTTTTGGTTGGGAAAGTAAGAAAAAATTTTTGAATTTTAGAATAAAATCATTTGGGAAATGGACGGAACCCAAAAAAATGCGTGTATTTGGAAAGGGTTTTTCTAAGTTTAAAAAAGACGTGTAAACTAAATTACCCGGGAAAATTTGGCAGTTTAAAAAACACTGTTAAAATGGGGTTAAACGTCAACTAACCCCCCTTAGTAGAATGGGAAATTTTTAAATCTCTCATATTTTCAAAACTGTACTCTTTGGTTACTTCTGCCAACCCACCTGATGTGTTTTTTCGAACTTACAAAAGTGTCTATGAATTTTGTCGGGGTAAGAAACCCAACAAAATTTAAAGGGAAAAAGGGCATAAAAGTGAGAAATTGGAGGCATCGTATCCCGAATTAAAAACATTTGCTACCTCTTTAAAACTGCGTGGGTTTTGTAAAACTGAAAAAACAAACCCCCAAGTGGAAACATATTTCTTGCTAATTTTTTCCCCAATGGCCGCTTTTAAAAATATGGTCCAAATTTTTTTCCAGGGTTTTCAAAATAACCAATTTGGGCGACGTCATTGAAGCCTAAAATGTTTTACTACAAATGCATACCAGGAAATTCCGCGAAATTTTTGCTGAACCCATTGCTAAAAATAAATCCAAGTTTTAAACTCATACTTATCTCTAGAAAACTTGGTAACAAGAAAGTGCATTGCTTGCGACTTTTTTTATGAAAAGGGCAGTTTCTTTCTTTTGCGTTTCAAGAGAAATAAATATTTAAGTCGTTTTTCACCTTTGCTGGGGATAAACTGAATAAATCGACTACATTAAACAAGTGTATTTCTGTAAAAGCAATAAACATACCCATACAATTTCTGTTTGAAAAGGATTTGTATTCACAAAGGTTTAAGCTTTATTTCGATTCTTATTTTGAAATTAAAATTCGACCAAAATGCTGCGACAAATGGGATTCGAAACTGATGGTCATCATGACTGGAAATCTGCTTTCTATATACCCCAAAATAAAAGATATTAAACTAAAATGGGTTTCAGCTGAAGCTATTGCACAGAGTTTAGGTACAAAAATTTTTTTAAAAAATGGGGGGTTCGAAAAAGACAAAGATTTTTTTTGGGAACAATAAAAATACGTTGACCATATGTTTGGAATGCAATTATGTCAAATTCTTTGGAATGTACTTACAGATTTGATTAGAGCAAAATGTGCCAATTCAGAAAAACCTAAGACTGACTGAATCGCTGGTCTTTTTGGATTTGATGAAAACGTTATTGTGGACAGTGTCCTTTTCTTCATTGTACTATTTTCAAAGTATTTTAATATTCATGCAAAAGAATGGAAACCCTCCACGAAAACCCGATTTTGAAAAAAAAAGTGGGGAACAAAAATTAAAAACACAAAACCTTACTTATCCTAATACAGACTTTTTTGAAAATGGATATATATAAACCATTTAAAAGAAAGGCTTAAAGATTTTTTTTGTTGATTTATCCGATTTCGATTTTCCCCCACCTAAGTTTAATTTTGAAAAGCTTTTGGTGCAATGTTATCTATATTTTTGATGTATTCGGGCCTCTTTAAGATGTTTTTCTATTTGAAAATTTAATGAAAACGCCATTGATAACATCCCTCCACCCCTCTCTCTCCTCTCTCTCTCCTCTCTCTCTCTCTCTCTCCCCTCTCTCTCCCCCCCTCTCTCCTCTCTTCTCTCTCTTACTCTGGGGTTAAAACATTTTTTCTCGACTTTGGATGGACAAGCCCCTTTTGTTTTTTCCCTTTTTATGTTTGGTTTTTATGTTATTAAATCAAATTAAAATAAGTTTTAAAAAAATAAAATAATTTCCCACTGCCAAAAAAAAGAAAAAAAGAAGCTGCATTGCCCAAGCTGGTGCGTGCCGCCTGCTGATGAAGTCCACCAGCTTTTCCCTTTTCCCCATGGACCCAATAGCCATGCCTTTTCCTGTCAAGGCCTGTGTCCACCCTGCAAAAAACCTTTGAGGGAAAGGGGAGCCTTTCATCAAATATGCCGGGGGATGGTGAATGAAGGCATGAATTTAGGATATCTGTTAGCCTCCCCACACCCAGGAATCAAACACTTCTTGCCCCTCGTTGGGTTTTTTGGGATGTGGGAACCAGCCCCCCTTTTCTTCCTGGGTCTGTGGCGATGTAAGACTGTGCTTGGGGGAAGTTCTGGCATCCCGGATCTCACAGTAGGGGTTGAGTCCCTAGTTTTTCCCCCTTTTTGGGCCCTTTTGTCAGAGGGTTCCCTGTCCCTTTCACTTGATCCTATAAAGGCCGTGTTGGGGTCCTCCCGACGCTGGCTAGACTGCCCAATACCTACTGCCTGAAACCCTTTGGGGACACGTTTCCCGGGGGTCCTCCTAGCAACTTTATTTGCCCGCTGTACTTGAAAACCCGACTCTGGCATCCTGATCTGTTTTCCCCCGGTAGTCCCTTTTCCACATTCATTTTTGAATTGGCTCCGATTTTAGCGATGTAACAACCTTTGACCCTCTTTTGGGTGATTCTTTGAACATTTAGGAGTGCCGTCGCCGCGGTGGTCAGGGACTTTCAGTGGTGAAACACTAGGGATAGTACTGGGGTATTGCCGGGAGCCCCAGGGCCCTTTGGGTCGCACCGGGGTTCCCCTTGGAAAACCGCCATGGGGATGGTCCTTACCGCTTGACAACTGAAGGAACGGGGGATTGACTAAGAGGTGTCGTTTTTTCCCTTTCCTTTCTTCCTTTGCTAGGGGTGGTTCTCAGCCATTCTGGTACTGCCGCAGTCTTTTTTTCCGGTGCCCAACCCGTTTGCAGTAGAAGCACTTGATACCAAATCTGGATTGTCAGGAGGTTGCTTTTTCCCCGTCTTTTGCTGAAGATGCAATGGGGGTCAATTTTCCAGGGTCCTTAATACAGCGTCCGATCATGCCTGGAAAAACCCGAACGACCGTGGCTCCCCCTGAACTTTTCCTTTGGGCCTCATCCCTGACCAGGGAGACGTGCTGGTACCATTGACTTTTGGGGGCTTCTTCCATGGGTTTTGGGTCTCCCAGATGGCAATTTACCCGCCTCCTTTTCCTGACTGCCAGGGAAAATTTGCTGATCACCTTGCCCGTACATACCTTTCGGCAAGTTCTGAACTGAAACGAAACACTGTGATCATGCCGCCATCCCCCCTAGGTTCCCCCGGGTTTGGCTGGCTTGCGGAACTTTAGCTTGGGTTTTCAGTCAGCTCCTGGGGGGCCCCAAAACATGGGTTCCAAATTCATCTCATCGGTGATATAGCATGATGCCCCTTGGTGCAATGGTGAAAAATCTTGGGCTTTTCCTTCCCAAAAACCCCTCCCCGGTATCCCCATCTCCATTTTTTGACCCTTAGGGGTGTTCATAGCTGGGCAAAACCCGTACTTGAAACGACAGCCGTTTGTTTTCCCGTCAACGTAATTTGGGGGCAATTTCCGGGGGTTCCCCCCTTGGGCCAAAAGGGGGGCCTACAGGGCGGTTTTTCCCCGCGCTGTCGGGGGTCGAAAAACAATTCCGCTCCTCTCAGTGCAGTCGAGGTGGTCATGGCAGTAAAACATGTTTCTGTGTGACCTACTTTGGTCCTGTCCCAAATTACTCTCAGGGGGGGGATAGCTCGATGGGTCCGTGTTTGTCCCTCACCTCCCGCCACTAACAGGCCCCTCCCCATCTTTTTGCTCTTGGTCATGATCTCCAGCAAACTTCGAGCCTGTGGGTCAGTCGGTGTGGCGACCTGACCACTTGAGTATGGGGAAAAATGTGGAATTTTAGGTCTAAAGTCCCCACCTGGTGTCTGTGTGCGTCCCGTGACTTCTTCAAAATTCGACTGCCTCAATCGGTTGTGTTTCCCACGCCCGAGACTCTGACCCAAATCTGTGGCAATGCTGTCGCTGAGCCCCCACCTTTCAAAAACGGAGACCTCCGCACGCCTGTGTCCGATTGAGTAATTAAGTCTAAAAAACTTGCTCCTTCCTTGTCACTTTTTCAAACCCTTCTGGGGGGATGGGTTTTCCCAATTTTTTCCCGAGACCCCGGAGAGCCACTTTCCCAAATCAAACCCGGGGGTCCACAAAATTTGGGGGATAGCTGGAACTGGGGGGCAGCTCGGCGGCAGGGGCTGGTATCATGGGTTCAGCAACTTGACTTAAGCTTTTGCTTGCCCCCGAGGGAAAAGAGGACCGGAAATCATCCATGGCTGCTGCCATCCCCTGGAGAAGGGGCCTTTCTTTTCTCCCCCCCCCCCCCCCCCAATGCGGCGGCCATTTGGGGCTCTACTAAAACTCCCATGGCCCCCCCCTGCTTCCGAAATCAAACAGTTGAGCAGGGCATCCTGGGTTTTTCCAAGGAAAGGACATCATCATGGTAAACCCAATTTCCCCTTCCTTTCCCCGAACACACAAACTGCACTGCTCAATCCGAGGCTGTGTTACATTACCCATGGTCTACTGAATAATCTTTCCCCCCCTTTTACTAATGGACCTGGAAAGTTCTAGTGGGTAAATTATACCCGGGCTTTACAAAAACAACCAACCCAAAGCTATCACAACTTTGTTTGTTTCCACTCACAGCTAGGGGTTTTACTAATTGAAAATCCAAATACATCCCACTTTTGACACCAAAGAAGTGTTTTTCCCCCCACTCAAAAGAAGTTCATTATATACCCAGCACCCTTCCCGCTCTCGCACCACACACTCTACCTTACCTGTTAGCCAACTCGCTTGGGGGTTTTGTCAGGATTCTTCCCAACCCTTCACGGTTTGAACTACCAGTAAGGTCTGCACACACAGTCTGCGACGCCTCCCGTCCAAGCCAAGCTTTCACTTGCTTTAGAGGGGCAAGCAGCTGGGGCCTCCTTTTTGTCATGTCCCCTCCGGGCCCAGCAGTGGATGTCAAAACCGTCCTAGCGTTGTTCCATCTACGGCTGTACGCGCAGTGCTAGGGGGAAAAATGTCTCCTGGGAATGGAGGGCCCCAAACACTGGTCTGTCACAAAGGGTTTAAATATGTCACTGTAGTAACGTAGCTCCCCACTAATACAAGTTGCTACCGCCTCTCAAGCCTGGCGCGCTAAAAAACAAGAAGTTAGCAGGACGCACCTTTAACTCCCTGCCGGGGTTCGCTGTTTTTTACCCGAGTTCAGTGAACACTTTTCACGCGGGTCACTTCTGCGACAGCCTACGGGGGCAGAAACGGCACACACAGCTCTATAAACTGACATGTTATAACATTTTTTTTCCCGGGGCAGACTTTGCTGACACCTTCAGCGCGTCCTAACAGACTTAATATTCTTGGGTGTGTCCAACCCCAGTCACAGTCTTCACACAACCAAATCCAGTCTTCACACAAAAAGTCACCGTCTTCACACAAACCGAGCCGCAAATGCGGGTTTATGGAGCCTCCCGGGAACATCCACCAGCGGAAAAAAAAAAACCCCGTTAACCCCCCGCCGGCGGTCAAAACTCTCGACGCGTCGTGAGGAGAATCCTGAGGCCCCTTTCCACGAGTCTTCTTCTCACTTGGGGGTCAGCCTGCCACGTCTCAGGGCGGAGACAGCGGGGGAGCACAGGCTCACGCCCACACCTGAGGGAAACCTTTGGTGGACTCGGGGGGCCCATCAACACCGGGGAACATAACTACCTTGATTACCAAACCTACTTTCCCTTTATATTCACGTCCTTCTTTCACTAGCAGTCACTCTTCACATAATACATTTCAGGAAATTTTGGAAAAAAAAACCCCTAATATAATCTACTTTTCGTACAATGGGTGCTTCAGTAGAAAGATTCTTTGATTAATACCATGAGTAATTAAACTGAAGGAAAGGATTTCCTCATGTAACCCTTTTCAAAGTGCAAAGTATACAATTATTACATATAAAGGAACGATTTCCCTTTTCCCCTTTTTTATCAAGAAAAGAATGTATTTTTTAAAATTCTTTTCACAACATAATCACTGGACGTGTCCAATTACATGCAAAGGGACAATTTCCATTTGTCCCTTTTTATCAAGAAAAGAATGCTTTTTTTTATCTTTCCACGTTATCATTACTAGACGTGCCCACAACAGAGATCAGAATACCTTTTGCGATAATTTATACACAATAATTTCAATTTCGCACTTCCAGAGCTCACGAACAATCGTATTATGACAATCACATTGTTATAATTCTTCAAGCAAAATATAAACGACGTTTAAAAAACAAACAAACAAGAAGAAAAAAAACAACAACATTGACTTAACGTGCTCACATTATTCCCGATCACATGCAAATATACATATTCTCTCTTCCATCCCTTCACTCGCTCTTCTCATCCACCTCTCGACTTACACATTCACTAACCACGACTTCCTACTGTCACCCTATGCCTCGTCAAGTCTTGTCAATCACAAGATCAATCAAAGGATTAATTAAACATTTTAGGCCTTCACTAAGAACTGGAAAATTCACGACCACCTGAAGGAAAAAATCAACTCCATTAGTACAAACCCTAACTTCCATTTAACTAATCAAACATACCTGATTGCCACAAAAAAGCTAATGACTCAGTCTCTCTTCAGCACCCTGGAGGTGTTTCTGTGCCGGTAGCTCTGTAGAGACTGAAGAGAAATCCTCGCTCACCTGACTGACACAAAATACGCGTGAGTAAGCTGCCAAGTAAACAGGTCAACTGGTGAACAGGCAAATTGTTGCCACTTCAGAATTGTCCCCACAATTGGGGATCGGACAAACATGGTCCGTCACAATATGTATGTATGTATGTATGTATGTATGTATGTATGTATGTATGTATGTATGCATGTATGTATGTATGTATGCATGTATGAATGTATATATTTAATTCTAACTCTTAAAGAGATCGTGTCGTTTGCTTGAGCAAAAGGTCGAAGATGTAAAGAATGTTTATGTGCTGTATTTTTCAACGTAGTCTCCTCTATCCATATGCTTGCTGATAACAATGTGTCTTGAACTACACAACTTGTGGAAATCTGTGAATCTTGTCATGGTTGATACTTCTCAAGAACTCCGATTACCTGTCAAGATTTGTATATGGACACCAGTCTTCGTCTTCTCCTTCCAGGCAATCCCAAATGGCGTTACAAGGGAAGAATGGCTTGAACCGTTGTTGGAATGAAGGCACTGAGCAGTTCCAGGTGTCTCTAACTGCCACCGGGATATTCACACCCATCGAAAAGATTGTGAAGAATCCAAGAGCTCCTTGACTACTTTTGCTACTGACAAAGTGAAACTGCAGACTGGTTGCATATCGTCGTAAAGGCGGGGGTAAGGTGTACGACGAGTTTCGCGCGCAATATGTATCTGCCAGGTGTGTTGTGTTCGTTCCGTTTTGATAAAGTTCTAGGTACTCTTCGTCGCACCTGCCGATAGACAGGTGTAAAAACTTCACCAGCACAGACATGGCTGGAGGCAAAGTCAAAGATTTCCATAGGTTCAGACCTGTTGGGAACGCACTTTGTCCATCCCATGATGGCGACTGAACGTATCCTGAAAGCAGCAAACAGGTTGTCATTAGTGCTTTTGTTGTTTCTGGTGCTTAAAAACTTATGACGACGACAACGACGACGACGACGACAACATCAACAACAACAACAACAACAACAACAACAACAACAGCAACGACGACGACGACGACAAGAAGAAGAAGAAGAATGAGAATGATCGTAATGAAAGTAATAACAATAACAACAACAGCAACAACAACAACAATAACAATAATAATGATAATAATAATGATAATAATAATGATAGTTGTGGTAATAATGATGATGATAATAATAATAGTAATCATAATAATGATAATATTACTGAATATTATAGTAGTAGTAGTAGTAGTAGTAGTAGTAGTAGTAGTAGTAGTAGTAATGATATGATAATAATAATAATAATTATAATAATAATAATGATAATAATAATCATAATCATCATCATCATCATCATCATCATAATCATAATCATAATCATAATAATGATAGTAACAAGAAAATTTGTCATGTGCATCATGTTAGAAGTACATGTTTGAAAAATCTTCCCTTTTTCTCTGTTCATCACTAAACGCTACATTAGAATTTAACTCAAGGGGGTGGACAGTAAACCTAGGGTTAAAACTAGTAAGAGTCCCTTATGCTAAAAAAGTTCAAATTTAGACTAATGTCATGACAGGGTTCTTTCGTTCTTCTTTTGGCCGACAGTTCGTACTGATGTTTCAAGGTATTGTCAGTCATGTGATGCTTGTCAAAGAAGTGTTCCAAAAGGGAGAGCACCATGTGCGCCACTGCAACAGATCCCTGTGAATGTCTCTGGATGTGCTTGTGATGACAGATCTGTTGTGTCTGTTGTCATGACTAGTGCTTGTGATGACAGATCTGTTGTGTCTGTTGTCATGACTAGTGATTCAATGTGTGTCATGAACGGAATTGGAACATGTATTTGATGTAATGGTGGTGTCATGACTAGTGAATCGATGCGTGTCATGAATTGAATGGGAACATGTATTTTGATGTAAAGAAGTTGGAAAAATATGGATAAATGTTTTGGTGAATATTTGCACTTGTGGTGTAGGACCACGCTGTTTGTACAGCTGTGTGAAAAAAAACAATCAAATTATAGTGTGACACCACGTAAGTGAACATGATTTGGATTGGTTAGGACGCTGTAGATTTGAAAAATGAGTGAAGCTCACTTTTTGTGTGACTGAGTGAATAACAATTTTTGTGTCGGACCTGGTGATGGCTTGGACAAGAGCAGACGCCGGATTCTTCTAGTTAACCCTTGTGGGGTTGAGGACTTTAACTCCCCTTTGCGTCTAGCTGAAAGTATTTCCTGCTGGACAGAACAACTCTTTGGGGGTGGGGGTGGGGGTGGGGGGGGGGGTGTGAAAGTAGGACTTTGAGTCCTGTTGCCTGTAAGAGGTCAGCGATGTCCTGTGACCTGTGAGAGGTCGGAAGTGTAATTGCAGGCAGAAGTCTGCTTGGGCATTCTCTCAGCGCTTGCTCCCTAGAAAGCACCTCTGGGCCTAGAGCGGCAGCCTCCCCGAACAGTGTGGAAGAAGACCATTCTTACCCAGCAAGATTTAGTAGAAAGAAGAAAAAATGAAAATAGAAAAGAAGCAAGTATTTTGACATGATATATTAATTTGGGAAGAGAAGATTGAAGTGTCATGATATATTGTTTTGATGTATGTATTTATTTTGATTTTGACAATTATTACATTGAAAGGGAGCGTTTAAAAACAAAGGTTTGGTCTGATAGTGTTCCTCTGAATGAATGGAGTAGATGCGTGTGCATGGAGCTAGCATGCCGAGTTCGTGACCGAGAGCGTGCGAACGCGGTGTGTGACAGTGGTAACCCCGACCTTCGAGCTCCCCCTCGTTTTGAAAAGATTTGGTTTGAACCCTTTTTAGAAAAAAAATGTTGAATTGAAAATTTACTGAATTGTAATTACATTGAGGGTTGAGGGAAAAATCTGATTTGTTCCCTCCTATTTTGACTATCAAAAGAATTATTATCATGATTCTCTATTGTTTATCAATAATTTCAACTTCATAATTTGGTATTTATGATTGTGGATTGTCTTGTGACATAAATGTTTTTCATGTATTGAGAATTCCCTTCTCCAGTTTCACTGGTGGTAGTATCAAATAGTGATCTAGCTTAGGACTCCTACCTCTTTGTCTTTCTGTGCCTTACTATTCTGACTTTTCACCTCTCTTGGTTTCTCTTCCCATTCTATTAAATATTCTTTGCCTCTTCTCAACAACAAGCGCCTATCTCATCTCAAAATTGGCATGTTTGCTATTTTACCTCGGGTTTTTCTGATTAGTGTGTGTAAATGTTCCCTTTCTTTTAGATGTTGTAGGGTTACGTTTGGTATTTTGTTCGTGAAATTGTTTTGTGCGTTTTCTGGCACATTTTAGATTCACCTTGGTAAAGAGCGCTCTATTCTAGGCCTACTTTGATTTTAAAACGATAGCTTTTCTGGGTACTTTCGGAAATTATTCTCCAAATTTCATTCCTTCAGAGCGATTTCAAAATGTTATTCCTTTTTTCCCTTTTGGTTACTTTTCCAACTTTGGGAAAAATATAAAAGTCATATAAGGTGCATATACACAAACATAGTGAACTGCGAATCTTGTTTTCTTTCCCGTGGTTGTTTCTTTTTCATGTGTTTACAAATTTGAATGTTTGTCACACTCTGAATAACTGATTTGTGTTGACTGAATTTGTGCCAAGTTTGATTGTTTTATTCTTCTATTTCATATATTTAAATTTTGTTAGACATTATAAATCCCTTACCCACCTTTTCCTGTTTGGACGCTGAGTGTTCTAAAGCACCAATTACACATCTAATATAACAATGTCGGATGGTGAATCTGTCCTGGAAAATACTGTTCTGTCTCCTTCTATGTCGGACGAAATGCTTCAGTTCGACAGATTTTTAGCCCAAGGACAGAGGTCGGGTTTGTCTGAAGATAGTTTAACTGCTTACATTAACCAATGTGAATGTCGTGCTATAAGAAACAGAGACAGAGAGGAGAAAAAAGGAACAGAAGAGAAAGAAAGAATCAGACAGACAGAGCTGGAAAAAGAAGAAAAAGAAAAAAAATCAGACAGGCACAGTTGGAAAAAGAAAAAAAAAATGTTGCATGCAAAGGAATTAGAATTGTGCAGGTTTGAATTAGAAGAAAAGCAAATAGAATGTAAGTTAAAACAAGCTGCTGTGCAGGAAGCCACCAAAAACGTTGCTGTTTCTGGTGTTGGTGCTAATCATAATGTACATTCTGCTGTTAAAACTCCCTACATCCCCAAACTTCCCCCATTTGATGAAAATCGTGATAATATTGTTTCTTTTCTTTTTAGGTTTGAAAACCTTGCTGTGTCTTGTGGGTGGCCTCGAGACAAGTGGACGTTGTATGTAGCCTCTTTGTCTAAAAGCAATGCACTTTCTTTGTATCATAGTCTTGCTGCTCGTGAAAATCTGGAGTCGGAAGATCTCAAAGGGGGACTATTAAAAAAAAAGTCAATGTACAGAAGACGGGCTTCGTATAAAAATTTCGTTCTGTTGGACCAGAAAAAGGAGAATCGTTTGCTGCATATCTAATCTGATCCGCACCAGTCATTTGTTTGATCGGTGGATTAATTTGTCCGGTACAGAAAAAACCTTTTGATGGTTTGCGTGATTTGTTATTTCGTGAGCAAATCCTCCAACGTGTGTCTAGGGATTTAGCTGTTTTCTCAAGGAGCGATCTTGTATGACTGCGGAAGAAATGTGTAAACTCGCTGATCAGTATCGCGCTGCTCATCTGGAGAAGCAGTTCGGAAAAAAATCCAATGACGTTGTATTTGAGGCAAACGTTCCTTCTCCTGGACATTTTAGTCCAGGAAATCAATTTCAGTCAAGCAGACGGAATGCTTCCAGAAAATATTCTAACTTTTCTCGCAGAGGTCGCATGACCAAACCCAATTTGATCGGGCGGTTCCTTACTCTTTTCCGCGAGTAACTTCTTCTCGCCGACGTCCGGATCGGTCATTCGGACCAGGTCGTGGTCGTGACAAGTTAGCGGTCGTGGTGGCGCATTGGATGTTGCAGCTATTCATTGCTGGCACTATGGGTGCAAATTTCATAAACGTAATGAGTGTCCATATTATGTTAAACAGCAACCTATGAAACAAACAAATGTGAGCGTACGTACACCAAATAAAACCCCAATCAAGACTGTTTCTGACAGTGATGTCAAGGGACTTCATAGCGAATCCTGTACTGTCAACAGATTTGGTGCCACATTACTGAGAGACACTGGCTGTACCACTCCTGGGGTACGCAAGGATTTGGTAAGGAAGGACCAGTACACAGGTAAAACACAAGACTGTCGTTCTTTCGGGGGCAAGATAGAGCCTTTCCCTTTGGCATGTGTCTATGTTTGTACCCCTTATTACACAGGTGAATTGACCGCTTGTGTTATTGATGAACCAGTCACTGATCTTATTTTGGGCAATCTCGCTGGTGTCTCAACATCTTGTAGTGGTCAAGGGGTGTCTTTTGCACCATGTGCAGTAAGCACTCGGCTGCAAGAAAAAAGAGAGAAAGACGGTCCAAACCTATTCATGTACCTACCATGCCCAAATTGGATGTAACTCCTGAAAAGTTGACACGCCTACAGGAAGCTGATTCCACATTTACCCACTTGTTTCAGAAGATCGTTGCTGACGTGCCTGAGCGGTGAATGACGTTGTATACTGAGCGGGTGAATGACGTTGTATACTGAGCGGTGTGAATGACGTTGTATATGTGCGAAGGAATGATGTGTTGCATCGTTTGTACCCTAGAGATGGTCATGTTGTGGAACAAATTGTTGTTTCTATGCCGTTGCGTGACACAGTGTTGCAGACTGCACATGATTCTATGTTTTCAGGACACTGTGGGGTGAAACGTACTCTTCAACGTGTGTTGTCCTCGTTCTTTTGGCTTGGTGTCAGTGTACATGTTTCCAAATACTGTCAGTCATGTGATGTCTGTCAAAAGACGGTCCCAAAAGGTCGTGTACCATGTGCCCCTTTACAGCGCATCCCAGTCATTACTGAACCATTTAGTCGTGTTGCCATTACAATAGTAGGGCCATTTCAAGCGTCAAATTAGGGCGTCGGTATGTATTGACAGTCGTAGATGTTGCCAATCGGTACCCTGAAGCGGTACCCCTGAAGAAGATAGATACTATTTCTGTGGCAGAAGCGTTACTCTCAATCTTTTCAAGGATGGGTCTTCCCGACAAAATTTTGTCTGAATGTGGATCGCAGTTTGTGTCAGACCTCATAAAGGAAATTTTCCGGTTATTTTCTATTTCTTCATGTACAACAACTCCATATCACCCTCAATCCAATGGTCTCATTGAGAGATTTAATGGAACGTTGAAAACCATGTTGAAACAAAGTGAGTATGGAGAGATCATCTGAATGGGACAGGTATATTCCGGCTTTACGTTTTGCCTACAGGGAATTACCAAATGAAAGTACAGGTTTTTCACCATTTGAACTACTTTTTGGACGTTCACCTAGAGGTCCTATCAGCGTTCTTGCTAAGTCATGGTCTGCATCCAGTGTTACCCAAGAGGAAAAGAATGTGTTTGATTATGTGTTCTCCTTACAAAACCGCATTAGTGATACATGTCGTATTGCTCATGAGAAGGCATACAAAAAGTGCCACAACTCATAAACATTATGTTGACCGAGATGCTAAGATTGCGCTCATTTTCTGTGGGTGACCGTGTTTTGGTGTTGCTAACGGATGATAAAAGCAAAAAGCGTGTTATGTGGACGGGCCCATATGTCATTCTTGGAACATGTTCTGATGTTAACTACAAAATCGACATGAATGGGTATCAAGTGTTCCACATCAATATGCTAAAGCTGTATTTCGACAGGTCGAATATTGCAATCAACAAAAAAAGAGAGAAAAATGACTCTGATGGTGACATGCATGTGTCTGCTCTGAACTATGACATTGCTGACATATTACCAGTGGAATGTGTGGCTACTTCTTCCAAATATGATGTGCATTAACACAATTGAAACATGTCTGGCTCGTGATGGACATATTATGCAGATAGCCTCAGTGGGTGTCGTGCAAGATGGTGGTGAGGATGGTATTTCGTTACCTACTTTATCTGTGCAGGGCGAAACACATGAGGATGTGAAGATCGATGATAATCTGACAACAACTCAGGTAACACAACTGAGAGAACTGTTACATGATTTCAAGGATGTTCTTACGGATAAACTTGGAAGTACTGTGGGAGTGGAATGTGACGTTTTTAATAAGACCCCATTCATAAATGATGGTTGAATGCTCAGGCAAGAACGATAGACCGTAGTAGAAAGTCAAGCTTTCGTCCACACCCTTCACTTTCTTTCTACAGATGGAAACAAGAGGTTTGATTTAGATGACAACAACTGGATTTAATAAAGTATGAATAAAGATGATGGTGATCTGCAGTGAATATGTCGTGTGGTTGCTTTGAATGTTGATGTCTGTTTGTTCCCTATGAAATGAGTTACATACAAAAGAAATTAATCATGCACATACACCAATAACAACAAAGTCTCTGTCCTTCTTCACTTCGCTTCTTGCAGTAGCACGAGTATCGATTGTCCACTCGTGCTACAAAAATATCTTCCGCAGAATACACACAGAATATAGTTATGCACAAGAAAATATACAAGAAAAATGTCTGAGTGTGTTGTAGCGTGCTTGAATGTGGAGGGATGTATTTATGTGTTTGCCACTCAGCTTCACGGAATCGTGTAGCGTTCCGGAGTTCCGCTGACGTTCACAGTTCTCTTTCAGATCCCGGTAAGGTCGACACACCAGCACGTTCCTCCCGACGAAGGATGTAGCGGGATAAAGACGTGTGCCGAAGGTGAAGATAAAGATGCGGAGAGATGATAAGGAGTAGTAGGAGTGGTAGTAAAAACAGGAGTGAGAACAGGAACAGGAGTAAGAAACAGGAGTAGGAACAGGACCTGCAAGATAGCAATTGTCTTAGATCTTGCACTTTAGTGGCACATCACTATTCCACCCATTACACGCTCTAAACACACTTTACAATTGCACTAGCTTGCTCTATCATTTACAATTGATTTCCTTCGAAAATTGCTTTACGATAAAACTCATCAACAAAGAAGGAAAAGTGTATACGAATATTCCAACCTGCCTTGACTGAGTTATTCGCCAAGGTTTAATGCTTGATGAATTACAATTATATTTAATCCTTGAACAGATTAAATCAAATGGCGTCAATCTTCATATTATACAGATCACTTAGATCCACGAAAATGCTTCGTTCGTAACTTGAACTCGTTTACGATTCTTTAAATAAATAATCTGCATTCACACAAATATCACATCTTCTAAATATGGTTGCATACAACAGTGAGCTGAAATAGAATTTACATAATATGGAGAGAACAGCATTTTACCAATTCTACCCCACTTGCTTCACCACGAGTTTTTGGGCGAAAGTGGCCTAAAAGCCGCCTTTTCCTGTGGCGAGAGAGAGAGAGAGAGAGAGAGAATCACCGGCAGACAGACAGACAGACAGAGAAGAGAGAGACAGAGAGAGACAGACAGACAGACAGAGAGGCGGGCAGACACACACACACACACACACAGAGAGAGCAGGGTAAACCGACTTGTTGGCACTGACAGCACAGACTGAGCGAGCGCATGGGCCGAAGGTGTTGGCACACACGAGACTGACACCAGGCTACACAGTAGTCTCTTCAACACGGGACAGACTCAGGAGAAGCAGTATCAACACTGGGCAGACACGGGATGAAAAGGTGTCAACATGGGCCGGGGTAAACTGATCTAAAACAACAACAACAACAACAACAACAAAACCTGATCTGGGAGCTGTTCACAGTTTCGTGATGTTGACACACACACACACACACACACACACACACACACCACACATGGGCACAGACAGACACTCATACACGCGCGCGCGCGCCTCACACCTGCTGACAAACTGAGAGGCCAAAAATCAATACTGCTGCCCCGCTCCTCCCCTCACCCCACTCCCTCACGCCGGGCCTGCGCATTACAATATATTTCATCATCTTTTTCTCTGCCGCCT
>JAFLJL010017609.1:38576-49080 GCA_018398815.1 Conus ventricosus | reverse complement strand
AGTCTTTTTTTCCGGTGCCCAACCTGTTTGCAGTAGAAGCACTTGATACCAGAATCTGGATTGTCAGGAGGTTGCTTTGTCCTGTCTTTAGCTAGAAGATGCAGATGGGGGTCAACTTTTCCAGGATCTGCTTAATACAGCTGTCCAGATCATGCCTGGAAAAACCAGAACTGACCTGTGGCTCCTCCTGAACTTTCCTTGGTGCCTCATCCATGACCAGGGAGACGTGCTGGTACCACTTGACCTTATGGACGGCTTCTTCCATGGTTCTGGGTCTCTCCAGATAGGCATATTTACCTGCCTCCTTGTCCTGACTGCCAGTGCAAAATTTGCTGATCACCTTGCCCTGTACATACCTTTCTGGCAAGTCTCTGAAGGCTGAAACAGCAAGCACTGTGATCATGTCTGCCCAGTCCTCATAGGTTTCCCCTGGGTTCTGGCTGGCTTGCTGGAACTTGAGCTTGGCTGTTTCAGTCAGCTCTCTGGCCCCAAAGCATGCTTCCAACTTCATCATCATCTGGTTTGATTTTGAGCACTGACTGCCCATCTTGGGGGCAATGGTGAAGAAGTCTTGGCTTTTCCTTCCAACACCATCCCAGGTAATCCCGACTCTCCATTTTTTGACCAGTTGAGGCTGTTCTATAGCTGTAAAACCCCTGTACTTGAACGACAGCCAGTTTGTGTTCCCGTCATACTGTAGATTTGGGGGCAATTCCGGGGTTCCCTCTTGTCCAAAAAGGGATGCCTAACAGGACGGTTTTCCCCCTGCTGCTGTCTGAGGGGTCAGAATACAATTCCGACTCACTCTCAGTGCAGTCGAGGTGGTCATGGCAGTAAAAACATGTTTCTGTGTGACCTACTTTGGTGCCTGCCCAAGTTACTCTCGAGGCAGGATACCGATGGGGTCCGTGTTCGTCCGTCATGCCTCCTGCCACTATACAGGTGCCCCCTCCCCATCTTTATGCTCTTGGTCATGATCTCCAGCAAACTCTCGACGCCTTTTGTCAGTCGGGGCTGGCGACCTAGACCTACTTGAGTATGGGAAAAGTGCCTGGAATCTTTAGGTCTAAAGTCCCCACCATGGTGTCTGTGCTGTCGTCCCTGTATCTTGCTTCAAAATCGACTGCCTCAGACTCTGGTTGTGTTCCCACGCCAGAGACTCTGGGCCCAAATCTGTGGCAAAGCTGTCTGCTAGAGCCGACCTTAACAAAGACGGAGACCTCCCGACTGCCTGTGTCCTCGATCTGAGTAATTAAGTCAAAAAACTGCTCCTTCCTGGTGATCACTTTCTCACCATTCTGGAGGATGGGGGTTTCCCAAATTTTTTCAGCAGACCCAGGAGAGCCCACTTCCCAAATCAACCCGGTTGTCCACAAAATTTGGTGGATGGCTGGAACTGGTGCAGCTCGCGAGCAGGAAAATGGTATCACGGTTCAGCAACTTGGACCTTAAGCTTTTGCTTGCCTCCGAGTGAAGAGAGGACCAGAAATCATCCATGGACTGCTGCTCATCCCATGTGAGTAAGGGGTATCTATCTTTTCCCCCCCCCCCCCCCCCCAAATGCGGCGGCCTTTTTGGGGGGCTCAAAAATCCCCAGGGCCCCCCGGGCCGTTCAAAATAATCAGTTCGAGCGGGTCATCACTGGTTTGCCCAAGGAATGGACATCATCATGGAAACCCTAAATTTCCCCCTTCTTTCCCTGAACACACAAGCTGCACTGCTCATCCAGAGGCGTGTTACATTCACCCCATGGTCTATGAAAAAAACTTCCCCCTTTTATATGGAGCAAGGAAAAGTAAATGTGGAGTAAAATTTATACCCGGCTGTTAAAACAAAACCAACCCCCATATCAACAACCTGTTTGTTGCCCACTCACAGCTAGGTTTTACAAAATAAAAGTCCAAGTCACCCCACTTTGACACCAACGAAGTTTTTTTCCCTCCCCAAAAGAAGTTCATTTAAACCTGCACTTTGTTTCCGCACACACCACTCACCTCCCCTGTTGTCCAGACTCGGTTTGGGGGGTTTCGTCGGATTTTTTCCAACCCCTTCATGGTTGAACAACCAAGTAAGGTCTGTCACACACAGTCTCGACGCACTCTGTCCAACCCAAAGCTTGCGCTTGCTTCAGGGGCAACAGCTTCACTGTCTTTCTGCAGTGTCCCCCTCCCGGGGCCCCTGGTACTGTCAAACCGTCCTAGCGTTGGTTTCCCCTACGGCTGGACTGTGCAGGTAGGGGAAAACTGCTCCGGTAACTGGGGCCCAAGCATGGGCTGTCATTGGTTTTAAATCTGTCCTGTATACGACGTAGCTCCCTCTAACTACAAGTTACTATCCCCTCTCCTTTTAAAACCCGGCGTCGCTAAAAATAAAAAAGAAATTAGCAGGACCGCACTCTCAAACCCCCGCCCGGGGTTTGTTGTTGTTTCCCCCAGGTCAGTGAACACTTTTTCCCGAGGTGCACTTCTGCTGAGCACGCCCACTGCGAAAACTTCATCATACGCTCTATAAATACATTTTATATCATTTTTTTCCTGGTCGGGCTTTTCTGAACCTTAGCAGCGTCCTAACAAATTTAAAATTCTTTGGGTTGTCCAACCCGGGCACGTCTTCAACAACCAAGTCAAAGTCTTTTACACAATAAGTACCGTTTTTACCAAAAAAAGGGGCCGCTCACAGATCGGTCATGGGGTCCCCCGGGGGCACCACCAAACAGGGAAAAAAAAAAAAACGTTAACCCACCCACCTGGCGGTCAATCTCTCGACGTCGTCGTGATGGAGAATCCTGAGGCCCTTTAGCACACGAGTCTTCTGCTCACTTGGTGGTCAGCCTGTCCACGTCTCAGGACGGAGACAGCGGCTGGAGCACAGGCTGCACGCCCACACCTGATGGCAATCAGCTTCAGGCTGGACTCAGGGGCCTCATCAACACCTGGGGAACTGATAACTACCTTGATTACCAAACCTACTTCCTTCATATTCATCGTCCTTGCTTGTCACTAGCAGTCACTCTTCACATAATACATTTCACTGGAATTTTGGGAAAAACACCCCTAATATAATCTACTGAGTTTCAGTACCAAGGGGTTGCATTACAGTAGAAAGATTCTTCGATTAATACCATGAGTAATTAAACTGAAGGAAAGGATTTCCTCATGTAACCCTTTTCAAAGTGCAAAGTATACAATTATTACATATAAAGGAACGATTTCCCTTTTCCCTTTTTTATCAAGAAAAGAATGTATTTTTTAAAATTCTTTTCACAACATAATCACTGGACGTGTCCAATTACATGCAAAGGGAAATTTCCATTTGTCCCTTTTTATCAAGAAAAGAATGCTTTTTTTTATCTTTCCACGTTATCATTACTAGACGTGCCCACAACAGAGATCAGAATACCTTTTGCGATAATTTATACACAATAATTTCAATTTCGCACTTCCAGAGCTCACGAACAATCGTATTATGACAATCACATTGTTATAATTCTTCAAGCAAAATATAAACGACGTTTAAAAAACAAACAAACAAGAAGAAAAAAAAACAACAACATTGACTTAACGTGCTCACATTATTCCCGATCACATGCAAATATACATATTCTCTCTTCCATCCCTTCACTCGCTCTTCTATCCACCTCTCGACTACACATTCACAAACCCACGACTTCCTACTGTCACCCTATGCCTCGTCAAGTCTTGTCAATACAAGATCAATCAAAGGATTAATTAAACATTTTAGGCCTTCACTAAGAACTGGAAAATTCACGACCACCTGAAGGAAAAAATCAACTCCATTAGTACAAACCCTAACTTCCATTTAACTAATCAAACATACCTGATTGCCAAAAAAAGCTAATGACTCAGTCTCTCTTCAGCACCCTGGAGGTGTTTCTGTGCCGGTAGCTCTGTAGAGACTGGAAGAGAAATCCTCGCTCACCTGATGACACAAAATACGCGTGAGTAAGCTGCCAAGTAAACAGGTCAACTGGTGAACAGGCAAATTGTTGCCACTTCAGAATTGTCCCACAATTGGGGATCGGACAAACAGGTCCGTCACAATATGTTTTGTATGTATGTATGTATGTATGTATGTATGTATGTATGTATGTATGCATGTATGTATGTATGTATGCATGTATGAATGTATATATTTAATTCTAACTCTTAAAGAGATCGTGTCGTTTGCTTGAGCAAAAGGTCGAAGATGTAAAGAATGTTTATGTGCTGTATTTTTCAACGTAGTCTCCTCTATCCATATGCTTGCTGATAACAATGTGTCTTGAACTACACAACTTGTGGAAATCTGTGAATCTTGTCATGGTTGATACTTCTAAAGAACTCCGATTACCTGTCAAGATTTGTATATGGACACCAGTCTTCGTCTTCTCCTTCCAGGCAATCCCAAATGGCGTTAAAAGGGGAAGAATGGCTTGAACCGTTGTTGGAATGAAGGCACTGAGCAGTTCCAGGTGTCTCTAACTGCCACCGGATATTACACCCATCGAAAAGATTGTGAAGAATCCAAGAGCTCCTTGACTACTTTTGCTACTGACAAAGTGAAACTGCAGATGGTTGCATATCGTCGTAAAGGCGGGGGTAAGGTGTACGACGATTTTTCGCGCGCAATATGTATCTGCCAGGTGTGTTGTGTTCGTTCCGTTTGATAAAGTTCTAGGTACTCTTCGTCGCACCTGCGATAGACAGGTGTAAAAACTTCACCAGCACAGACATGGCTGGAGGCAAAGTCAAAGATTTCCATAGGTTCAGACCTGTTGGGAACGCACTTTGTCCATCCATGATGGCGACTGAACGTATCCTGAAAGCAGCAAACAGGTTGTCATTAGTGTTTTGTTGTTTCTGGTGCTTAAAAACTTATGACGACGACAACGACGACGACGACGACAACATCAACAACAACAACAACAACAACAACAACAAAAACAGCAACGACGACGACGACGACAAGAAGAAGAAGAAGAATGAGAATGATCGTAATGAAAGTAATAACAATAACAACAACAGCAACAACAACAACAATAACAATAATAATGATAATAATAATGATAATAATAATGATAGTTGTGGAAATTTAATGATGATGATAATAATAATAGTAATCATAATATGATAATATTACTGAATATTATAGTAGTAGTAGTAGTAGTAGTAGTAGTAGTAGTAGTAGTAGTAGTAATGATATGATAATAATAATAATAATTATAATAATAATAATGATAATAATAATCATAACATCATCATCATCCATCATCATAATCATAATCATAATCATAATAATGATAGTAACAAGAAAATTTGTCATGTGCATCATGTTAGAAGTACATGTTTGAAAAATCTTCCCTTTTTCTCTGTTCATCACAAAACGCTACATTAGAATTTAACCCCAAGGGGGTGGACAGTAAACCTAGGGTTAAAACTAGTAAGAGTCCTTATGCTAAAAAAGTTCAAATTTAGACTAATGTCATGACAGGGTTCTTTCGTTCTTCTTTGGCCGACAGTTCGTATGATGTTTCAAGGTATTGTCAGTCATGTGATGCTTGTCAAAGAAGTGTTCCAAAAGGGAGAGCACCATGTGCGCCACTGCAACAGATCCCTGTGAATGTCTCTGGATGTGCTTGTGATGACAGATCTGTTGTGTCTGTTGTCATGACTAGTGCTTGTGATGACAGATCTGTTGTGTTGTTGTCATGACTAGTGATTCAATGTGTGTCATGAACGGAATTGGAACATGTATTTGATGTAATGGTGGTGTCATGACTAGTGAATCGATGCGTGTCATGAATTGAATGGGAACATGTATTTTGATGTAAAGAATTTGGGAAAATATGGATAAATGTTTGGTGAATATTTGCACTTGTGGTGTGGGACCACGCTGTTTGTACAGCTGTGTGAAAAAAAACAATCAAATTATAGTGTGACACCACGTAAGTGAACATGATTTGGATTGGTTAGGACGCTGTAGATTTGAAAATGAGTGAGCTCACTTTTTGTGTGACTGAGTGAATAACAATTTTTGTGTCGGACCTGGTGATGGCTTGGACAAGAGCAGACGCCGGATTCTTCTAGTTAACCCTTGTGGGGTTGAGGGACTTTAACTCCCTTTGCGTCTAGCTGAAAGTATTTCCTGCTGGACAGAACAACTCTTTGGGGGTGGGGGTGGGGGTGGGGGGGGGGGGTGTGAAAGTAGGACTTTGAGTCCTGTTGCCTGTAAGAGGTCAGCGATGTCCTGTGACCTGTGAGAGGTCGGAAGTGTAATTGCAGGCAGAAGTCTGCTTGGGCATTCTCTCAGCGCTTGCTCCTAGAAAGCACCTCTGGGCCTAGAGCGGCAGCCTCCCCGAACAGTGTGGAAGAAGACCATTCTTACCCCAGCAAGATTTAGTAGAAAGAAGAAAAAATGAAAATAGAAAAGAAGCAAGTATTTTGACATGATATATTAATTTGGGAAGGAAGATTGAAGTGTATGATATATTGTTTTGATGTATGAAATTATATTGATTTTGACAATTATTACATTGAAAGGGAGCGTTTAAAAACAAAGGTTTGGTCTGATAGTGTTCCTCTGAATGAATGGAGTAGATGCGTGTGCATGGAGCTAGCATGCCGAGTTCGTGACCGAGAGCGTGCGAACGCGGTGTGTGACAGTGGTAACCCCGACCCTTTGAGCTCCCCTCGTTTTGAAAAGATTTGGTTTGAACCCTTTTTAGAAAAAAAAATGTTGAATTGAAAATTTACTGAATTGTAATTACATTGAGGGTTGAGGGAAAAATACTGATTTGTTCCCTCCTATTTTGACTAACAAAAGAATTATTATCATGATTCTCTATTGTTTATCAATAATTTCAACTTCATAATTTGGTATTTATGATTGTGGATTGTCTTGTGGGCATAAATGTTTTTCATGTATTGAGAATTCCTTCTCCAGTTTCACTGGTGGTAGTATCAAATAGTGATCTAGTTAGGACTCCTACCTCTTGTCTTTCTGTGCCTTACTATTCTGACTTTTCACCTCTCTTGGTTCTCTTCCCATTCTATTTAAAAATTCTTTGCCTCTTCTCAACAACAAGCGCCCATCTCATCTCAAAATTGGCATGTTTGCTATTTTACCTCGGGTTTTTCTGATTAGTGTGTGTAAATGTTCCCTTTCTTTTAGATGTTGTAGGGTTACGTTTGGTATTTTGTTCGTGAAATTGTTTTGTGCGTTTTCTGGCACATTTTAGATTCACTTGGTAAAGAGCGCTCTATTCTAGGCCTACTTTGATTTTAAAACGATAGCTTTTCTGGGTACTTTCGGAAATTATTCTCCAAATTTCATTCCTTCAGAGCGATTTCAAAATGTTATTCCTTTTTTCCCTTTTGGTTACTTTTTCCAACTTTGGGAAAAATATAAAAGTCATATAAGGGTGCATATACACAAACATAGTGAACTGCGAATCTTGTTTTCTTTCCCGTGGTTGTTTCTTTTTCATGTGTTTACAAATTTGAATGTTTGTCACACTCTGAATAACTGATTTGTGTTGACTGAATTTGTGCCAAGTTTTTATTGTTTATTCTTCTATTTCATATATTTAAATTTTGTTAGACATTATAAATCCCTTACCACCTTTTCCTGTTTGGACGCTGAGTGTTCTAAAGCACCAATTACACATCTAATTAACAATGTCGGATGGTGAATCTGTCCTGGAAAATACTGTTCTGTCTCCTTCTATGTCGGACGAAATGCTTCAGTTCGACAGATTTTAGCCCAAGGACAGAGGTCGGGTTTGTCTGAAGATAGTTTAACTGCTTACATTAACCAATGTGAATGTCGTGCTATAAGAAACCCGAGACAGAGAGGAGAAAAAAGAACAGAAGAGAAAGAAAGAATCAGACAGACAGAGCTGGAAAAAGAAGAAAAAGAAAAAAAATCAGACAGGCACAGTTGGAAAAAAAGAAAAAAAAATGTTGCATGCAAAGGAATTAGAATTGTGCAGGTTTGAATTAGAAGAAAAGCAAATAGAATGTAAGTTAAAACAAGCTGCTGTGCAGGAAGCCACCAAAAACGTTGCTGTTTCTGGTGTTGGTGCTAATCATAATGTACATTCTGCTGTTAAAACTCCCTACATCCCCAAACTTCCCCCATTTGATGAAAATCGTGATAATATTGTTTCTTTTCTTTTTAGGTTTGAAACCTTGCTGTGTCTTGTGGGGGGCCCCGAGACAAGTGGACGTTGTATGTAGCCCTTTTGTCTAAAAGCAATGCACTTTCTTTGTATCATAGTCTTGCTGCTCGTGAAAATCTGGAGTCGGAAGATCTCAAAGGGGGACTATTAAAAAAAAAGTCAATGTACAGAAGACGGGCTTCGTATAAAAATTTCGTTCTGTTGGACCAGAAAAAGGAGAATCGTTTGCTGCATATCTAATCTGATCTCCACCAGTCATTTGTTTGATCGGTGGATTAATTTGTCCGGTACAGAAAAAAACCTTTTGATGGTTTGCGTGATTTGTTATTTCGTGAGCAAATCCTCCAAGTGTGTCTAGGATTTAGCTGTTTTCTCAAGGAGCGATCTTGTATGACTGCGGAAGAAATGTGTAAACTCGCTGATCAGTATCGCGCTGCTCATCTGGAGAAGCAGTTCGGAAAAAAATCCAATGACGTTGTATTTGAGGCAAACGTTCCTTCTCCTGGACATTTTAGTCCAGGAAATCAATTTCAGTCAAGCAGACGGAATGCTTCCAGAAAATATTCTAACTTTTCTCGCAGAGGTCGCATGACCAAACCCCAAATTTTATCGGGCGGTTCCTTACTCTTTTCCGCGAGTAACTTCTTCTCGCCGACGTCCGGATCGGTCATTCGGACCCGGTCGTGGTCGTGACAAGTTAGCGGTCGTGGTGGCGCATTGGATGTTGCAGCTATTCATTGCTGGCACTATGGGTGCAAATTTCATAAACGTAATGAGTGTCCATATTATGTTAACAGCAACCTATGAAACAAACAAATGTGAGCGTACGTACACCAAAAAAACCCCAATCAAGACTGTTTCTGACAGTGATGTCAAGGGACTTCATAGCGAATCCTGTACTGTCAACAGATTTGGTGCCACATTACTGAGAGACACTGGCTGTACCACTCCTGGGGTACGCAAGGATTTGGTAAGGAAGGACCAGTACACAGGTAAAACACAAGACTGTCGTTCTTTCGGGGGCAAGATAGAGCCTTTCCCTTTGGCATGTGTCTAGTTTGTACCCCTTATTACACAGGTGAATTGACCGCTTGTGTTATTGATGAACCAGTCACTGATCTTATTTTGGGCAATCTCGCTGGTGTCTCAAACATCTTGTAGTGGTCAAGGGGTGTCTTTTGCACCATGTGCAGTAAGCATCGGCTGCAAGAAAAAAGAGAGAAAGACGGTCCAAAACCTATTCATGTACCTACCATGCCAAATGGATGTAACTCCTGAAAAGTTGACACGCCTACAGGAAGCTGATTCCACATTTACCCACTTGTTCAGAAGATCGTTGCTGACGTGCCTGAGCGGGTGAATGACGTTGTAATACTGAGCGGGTGAATGACGTTGTATACTGAGCGGGTGAATGACGTTGTATATGTGCGAAGGAATGATGTGTTGCATCGTTTGTACCCCAGAGATGGTCATGTTGTGGAACAAATTGTTGTTTCTATGCCGTTGCGTGACACAGTGTTGCAGACTGCACATGATTCTATGTTTTCAGGACACTGTGGGGTAGAACGTACTCTTCAACGTGTGTTGTCCTCGTTCTTTTGGCTTGGTGTCAGTGTACATGTTTCCAAATACTGTCAGTCATGTGATGTCTGTCAAAAGACGGTCCCCAAAAAGGGCGTGTACCATGTGCCCCTTTACAGCGCATGCCAGTCATTACTGAACCATTTAGTGTGTTGCCATTACAATAGTAGGGCCATTTCAAGCGTCAAATTTAGGGCGTCGGTATGTTATTGACAGTCGTAGATGGGTTGCCAATCGGTACCCCGAAGCGGTACCCCTGAAGAAGATAGATACTATTCTGTGGCAGAAGCTTACTCTCAATCTTTCAAGGATGGGTCTTCCTGACAAAATTTTGTCTGAATGTGGATCGCAGTTTGTGTCAGACCTCATAAAGGAAATTTTCCCGGTTATTTTCTATTTCTTCATGTACAACAACTCATATCACCCTCAATCCAATGGTCTCATTGAGAGATTTAATGGAACGTTGAAAACCATGTTGAAACAAAGTGAGTATGGAGGATCATCTGAATGGGACAGGTATATTCCGGCTTTACGTTTTGCCTACAGGGGAAATTACCAAAAGAAAGTACAGGTTTTTCACCATTTGAACTACTTTTTGGACGTTCACCCAGAGGTCCTATCAGCGTTCTTGCTAAATCATGGTCTGCATCCAGTGTTACCCAAGAGGAAAAGAATGTGTTTGATTATGTGTTCTCCTTACAAAACCGCATTAGTGATACATGTCGTATTGCTCATGAGAAGGCA